>JAAOAK010000271.1:0-108049 GCA_013396175.1 Fusarium denticulatum | reverse complement strand
ATTAGTAAGAAATTTTATAGGTGATATGTAATATAACCGCTAGGGTTGTAATAACTATTACTACGGATCTGACCTTAAAGTGGTCAAAGTCACGTGACACGATTGTGTCTTATAACACTAGGTATATCTAGTAGGGCTTTAGTATAACTTTTACTATTACTATATTTTATATATTAAATTTATAAAAAGTAAATTATTTATAGTATATTAATATCTTAAAGACTATTTAATATAAAACTAAATAGATAGAGAGCTTTTATTATTATCCCTTTACTTTAATAATAAAAATACTAGCCTATATAAATTAAAATATATTTAATTAAATAATGATCTTTGAATTTTATTATATTAAACTCTTAATAATATCTTTTCTAACTATAAGGTAAACTTATTAAAAGTATTAAAAAGCCTTTTGATAACTTAAAAAGCTTTTAAGCTAGTTACTATATTATAATAACTATAACAAGTTAAAGTATAAATATATATTTATTAGTTTTATGTAAAGATCTTAACTATATTACTATATTTAGCAGTTATAACCTTAACTAGAATTATTTGTTAATGCTTGGCTATGGTACACGCGTTTGTGGTAAACTATAGCGATCTGAAACAGTGAGCGGATTGCGAGCTTATCTACGTAAAGATCTAGGACGCTCTTGTAAGGCTGTATCCGGTGCTGAGTCAAATTAGACTGACGGCACATACTCTCACAGGTCGCACAAATAGCTGTGTATACATATCTATGAATCGGAGCACAGGAGGCGCTCGGAGATACAATGTTGCATCCTTTGCACTTTGCTGAGAAGAACTCAATGCGAATCCGGCAGCTCCATTCCTCCTTGGTCTTCACCCAATGCACGGCCATTGACCTCGACCGGCGTCGCATGGAACAAGATGAAGACAATCCTTGCCCACTGCTCAGTTCTGTTGAACCATTGATGATTTGTTCCTCTCTGGATCACAAGATCCCCTGGGTGGATGGTCCGAGTCTCGCCCGAGTCCAGCAGACATTCCAACTCGCCATTGATAAGGATGCCGTAGTCGAGACTGACGGTACGATGCATCTGAGACTTTGAGCCTGGAGGAATATCACAGTACCGTAAGATGGTACCACCATGCTTCACCAATCCTGATTTCTCTTTGTTGGCATAGGCCTCCTTGAACGTTGAAAGGTCTTCGTCGTTTGCCAGTGGTATGGGTAGCCCTTCGGTGACGTAGCCGAGTTCAAAGTCGGCAGAGTTTCCCTCGCCTGCACTAACCTTCCAGAAGTTCAGTGGCTCAGCGAGGTCTTTGGAGTAACATGATTTGCCGCTCGAGTCATGGGTTGTGATGAACCGGTGGATGGAGGGAAGGGCTTTCGGGGGGTCGGAGTCTGAAGACATGGCGTTTGGTTGGTTCTTCTTTGAGGTTGAGATGCTTCCCAGAGCATGCGAGATCAAACAACATCAACTTTCACATTTTATATCTCGTGTAGGGCTCGGGATGTGGAGAATAGTTTCCAGCTCGGGATCGTTCTTAGTGTCGTCCGAAACACGGCCCGATGGCATTGGCTTGGCTGGGGGCGACAACAAAGTCGGCCCGAGTGTTGACAATTTTGCTGCATCGCCATAACGGCGATGCCCTCCTTAAGACCAAGACAAATTGTAGGCCTATGGGTGCGAGACGTTGGTTGATGTACTTTCAGTCGCATTCCTGTACCGACGAGTTCGCAATCTCTGGTGACCACAGAAGGATACACCGGATCAACAAAAAGGAATTGTCTGTCAAGTGACTTTCCTTTCGTCGTGGTCGGTCGAGGCTTCGTCCTCTCCGGCTGCAATTCGAGTGGCAGTGACCGAGGAGTGCCGGGACAGGTTTACTCGATCTGCTACGGCGTACGACAGTATCATAGCATGTGTGCTGTGACCTTTCAGCATAGCTTGATACACCGCAATAAACGAGTCGGTGGCGGCAGTTGTGCCTGGTAACCCAAGCTCTGTAGACAGCTTCAACTACAGCCATAGCTGGGCAGTTCTTCTTGTGTAATTGTTAAATCACCGCGACAATGACAGGGAAAGTTCACGATAATAGTTTGTCGAAACACAACTGACCCTCAACAACATAGCGTTCTCACAAACGCGCGCTGGGACATTGGCAGCGGACTGTTCATCGCAAATTTGCAAAGGTCGGTGAACTGCAACAACTTTCCAGAGGCGGTGGCGAATTTTCTCATTCATCACTTATTGGCACAAATCAAAGAAGGTGTCCGAGAAGCTTCCTTGGTCTTTGACGTCGGACTTCTGAGCAGGTACGGACCCAACACACGAGCAAAGACTGCGCAAGTCTTGGAGTATATGTATCGGGGACCGCAGCTGCTGCGGACGGCATGGCGTTGGCCAAGACCTTTCAAGGTTTTCTTTCGGCTTATATCTATCGCCGGGTGCGGCGTCATCGTGACTTGAGCGCGGCCGGCGGAATGTCCATCAAGATTGGACTGACCATCAACGGAAGAAACTCGAAACACGCCGCTTCAAAGGACATCTCGGCTCGGGCAGCGTCGATGGTGACGGACGATGTTGAACTGATCGCTACAGCGTAAACCCGATGGAAGGAAAACCTAGAGTATGACTCTTTGTTTGGCCTTGGAGGATTGACAACAACGTTGTTGGCTTGCGGGCTCAGTCTCACAGACTTTCTCCACAACTAGATGCCAAGTCGATCTTACCATTGAGCTCGTTCTGCTATGGCTTTATCTCACCACGAAATAGTAAACATTGCATAGGGGGAGTACGATATGTATTGAAGTTAATCTTTAACCCTCCTATATAAGACACAGTTTGTCTCCCTAGGAACTTATCAAAGTGAACTTCAGTCGTGGCTGACTCTAGTAAGCATACTCGAATCATTTGTTGACATTGCGCTTGTTGCTGGCCTCGTCTTCATCATTCCCCTTCAGCAACTCCCAGGCTTCTTTTTCGGTAAAGTGGCAATTCTTTCTGTCCTCTGTAAAGAGTTAGTGTGGTGTTCCTTTGAAGGCCAGAGACTGGCGAACTTACTGAGTTGGGGAAACCTGGCATGGAGCTCCCCTTGAGACATGTTCTGGATTCTTTTGGCTTCGGCCTGGCACTTTTCCCAGGACTCCTGGGACTCTTTCGCCGTCATAGGAGGTCCCATGCCTGGTCGGAGTGGGAGACCACTGCCATCTCCATAGTATGAAGCGTAGCGCATTGGCTTTGCTCCCGTGCTCGCCAGCCTTGTCTGCGGGCTGTTTAGGGATGTGGCGGACGCGACATTTAGCGGCTTGTTTGGAGAGCCATACGACTTGTTTGAGCTGCTAGATGGCTTGTCTGGACTGCTGGACGGCTTTGGAGCTGACCTGAGCGTGGGCTTCGCAGGCGAATTTTTGGGGACCATGTTGATATTCTCATAAGGGTTGGTGTCCATCGTTTCTTACTTCGGAAGACTGTCGAAGACTGAGTTAGCACAGCACGTAACTGATATTGGAGGCTGTCTTGGGCGTGTGCCTGGCGGGGATGAGAGCCTGTGCCTCAGCCTAGGGCGCCGACTCCAACTGAACAAAATAGGAGGTGAGAAAACATGGGAGGCAGGAACAGGAATCGACTCCCGAGCGTCACATTTCAGTAGAGAAGGGAAGCCTTGCTGGTGGGAGGCGGGAATGAGAAATCTGACGCAACTTACCTCAGGGCTCAAGAGCAAAGAACGGTGCTGAGCAAATGCTAAACGATGGTTAGTTCTGAAGAAAGCTAGTCTCGACAGTCTCCGCTACCGTGCAGTCGATTGGTGCTTATAAAGATAAGGTTTGGGCTGCTACCACGTGTGACAAGAACACACACCACGTTGTTCCCACAATTTAAGCTGCCACGGGGAAAGCTTCCACGGTGGGGCGACCTGCTCAAACATCGAGATGAAGTTCTAGGTAGCCAACAGCAGTACTAAGAGTAGAATACTCTCATCAAGACCACTGACCCCCAGGAATTGCGTAGATCCTTCTTGAGGACTTAAGTTTCTTTTCAAAAAACTGTCAGCATCGAGGTACCTGCCAGGCATCGGAGTTGCCTTCAGTAGTTGCCTGGATGCAGTGTGAGATCCATTGAACAGTCGCCCCATGATTATGTCCACAACTTGCAATGCATTCCCTGAACGTAGACTGCACGCCGAGGACCAATGACTCATGGCGGCTGAACTATCCTACAAGTCACAGTACCGTGCAGTCGATGCTTAAGCTTGTCAATGGCAGTGATCTAGGCCGCCCAGTGGTAAACGCAGTTGCAGTTGCGGGAGAAATCCTCCTGGTGCTTTGATCGATGTAGTGGTAGCAGCCCTTGCTGCAAGAAGGATTCACTTGCGATGAAGTACACAGGTAGCGGTGGAAATGCTGAAACACGCTAATAGCTGTGATTACCAAATCGACGGGCATGGCGCAGTGGTCTACCGGGCGGTCTTGGGGGAAAGGAGCTTCCAATGAACCAGCGCCGGGTTGCAAAGGGGCACCACCGATTCAGAAGGCTTCAGGTCTTTCATACTCATGGGTTTAGCTGTGGTAGAGCTGTTTGTAACTTGGGTGGGACTTCGCAGCGAAGGGGAAACAGGGGATACGTACCCACAAAGCTCCTGGGAGAACCCTTCTGACCAGGCACTGCATACTGGTAAGGAGTTTCTCCATTTCTCCCTTACAACTTGCTTTACCCAAATACATAACCTTGCTAAGAACAGCAAGTGAAGTTCTAATCTCCACTCGGGGCTTGCATCCTTGCACCTGACTAGCTCAACAAATTAGTTTTTCCGTCGTGGACCCAGACACTCCATGGAACAATACAGAACACGCCGACTCTTGCCGCTCGGGAAAGGCAACCACCTGTCAATGTTCCGCTGTTCCACACGGAACATCAGAATGGTAACCAAGCCTCAACTTGCAGCACAATTATGAACATCAAGTCCTCCTTTCTTCGCCAACACTCTCATCGTCTGGATCGGCTCCGACTCGTACTATTGTACGTCCAACTCCATGGCTCAACCACTAACTTCTATCAAGAGCCTCCGACTTGTTCGCTCGACCATCAGAACTACTACCGTTACTGCTTCCGAACCCCGGCCGACCGAGAGTCTTATGTTGCTGTCAATTTTATTGAGAGATTCTTGCTTGCAGACTCCGCACTATCTTCGAATGATTAAGTCTACCGAATCGAATTGTCGCAACGGTTCAGAAATACAAGGTGGCGGGATGACTTCATCGCGAAATAGAGGCATCTAAGCGCCGCCAGCAGCCTCTTCAACGCGTCAGAATTCTCCAAATCTACGGCTTTACAGACGACGACGCCCAGTCGGTCATTTTTCTTTCTCGCATCCGGGGAAGAGGGACGACACTCGTGGAGAGGGTGTGCCCATGGGAGAAGGGGACCTCGACAACGTCTTGCAGTTTTCTTTACGGCTCTCGCCGATATGATCATCTGTCATTTTGTCGCTAGACTGGACAAGTTCCATTTCTTGACCGACTTTCCAAGATCGACCAGTATCGACCGTCTGATCGCAAATTACTAAATGCATCTTCCCTGTTTGCAATTCGAGGGCCACCTGTAACCTCAAATAAAGCTCAGATAATAGTCACTAAAAAGAACATCGCCAGAGTCCTTGTGTTCCAGATATCGATCGCCCGTTAGTCTCAAAATTGCGATTCTGCAGTCTATTTGGTTACCCCGTACCAACCCTTGCAAAAATGTGGGTGGGCGCCGCAGCTAAGATCCGAGCTTATTTCCCTCCTCCGCTGGTTCCGTGGAACTCGGATGCCGACAAGATCTGCCGTAGAAATCCAACGGAAGCTCCACTTTCTTGAACCTACACCAACTGCCGTCCACTAGCATGCCAGTATACGCCATGAAGATATAATGAATGAACGAGACCATGGAATAATAACACAAATCATCAATCAACAATGGAGTCCGAAAAAGTCCAAGTCATCATCTGCGGCGGCGGTTCTGCCGGCCTCACAGCAGCAATCTGGCTCGCCCGTTTCAGCATTGACTTCAAGATCCTTGAACGTCGCCCAGGCCCTCTCGAGATTGGCCAAGCAGACGGCGTTCAGTGTCGCACTGTTGAGATCTTTGAGAACTTGGGTATTTCTGAGCGTCTTCTGGAAGAGGCGTACCATGTCATGGAGGTAGCCTTTTGGTCACCTGATGATAATGAAGGGCTTGTGCGAAAAGATCTTGCTTATGATACAGAAGAGGGCCTGAGTCATCAACCGCATGTTATTCTTAACCAGGCAAGAATCAATGATTTGATGCTGCAAGAGATAATTAGGCTGAGGGGTAATGGGACGAGTGGGGTCTTGTACAATTCTCAGGTTGAGAGTGTGAGGATCGTTGATGATGAAGAGTACCCCGTTGAGGTTGTCACCATGCGCAATGGAGAACCTTGCAGGTACCGCGCAAAATACGCCATTGTAAGTTCTCACCCTCGACTTACCCATTTTACACTTCTAACAGGCTGCGATCAGGGCTGCGATGGCGCTCACAGCACTGTCCGCAAATCTCTCAGCTTCAAAATGGTCGGCGACTCAAGCGACTCGGTCTGGGGCGTCATGGACATCTACCCCATCACCAACTTTCCCGACATCCGCAAAAAGGCCATGCTTCAGAGCAAAAACGACGGTAACCTCATGATCATTCCTCGCGAGGGCGACGAACTGGTACGCTTCTACATCGAGCTCCCCGGAACCTCGGCTCGTGACGTCACTGAGCAGGACCTCATCAACAAGGTCAAGCGAATCTTTTACCCTTTCGATATCGACATCGCGAGAACGGTCTGGTGGTCTGCTTATGTCATTGGCCAGCGTCTCGCAGACCACTTCACGAAGGACCACCGTATCTTTTTGACTGGTGATGCTTGTCACACTCACTCGCCCAAGGCTGGGCAGGGTATGAACGTCAGTCTGCAGGATGGCTTCAACATCGGATGGAAGGTGGCACATGTCCTCACCGGCCGAGCGCCACCTTCAGTGCTAGAGACATATGTTCTCGAGAGACAGCAGACGGCTCAGCAACTCATCGAGTTCGATCGCTCGTTCAGCAAGCTATTCTCATCCGAACACCGAAAAGCGAATGGTATCACAGCAAAGGACTTTCGCGACAAGTTTGTGGAGGCGGGACGATACACAGCTGGTATGGCTACCAAGTACAAGCCTTCCATTCTGACGTCTTTGGATGAAAACGATAGCAGCATTGCATCGGGATTGACGGTCGGGATGAGGTTCCCAAGCGCACCTGTTGTGAGACTATCTGATACAAAGCCGATGCAGTTGAACAAGAACCTTGCTGCAGATGGACGGTGGCATGTTCTGACCTTTTGCTCTGGAGATTTCGCTAGAAAGGGACTGCATGAGGTGAGTATTCCAACTTCGTAGTTCCTTCAACAACTAACCTCTCTTTAGGTCGCCAGAGAGCTTGGTAACCTCAGCAAGATGTTCACCCCTGCTGGAGAGCCGTCGGATAAGGTTTTCAGCCATACTCTTCTTATCAAGGCTGAGCGAAAGACTATCGAGATCGACCAACTACCGGAAGTCTTCTTCCCTCACACAAGTCCATATAATCTACGAAGTAAGAGAATCGTCCAACGTTAACGTGTGATATACTAACGAGACTCCACAGATGTTCACCGGGTCTTTGTCGACGATACGAATCCATATATGCTAGGCTGCGGACAAGCCTTCTCGAAATATGGTGTCGACGCGGATCAAGGCGCCATTGTCGTTGTTCGGCCTGACTTATGTAAGTTTTCGATGTTCCAACCCTTGGCTCATACTAATACCACTCCAGATACTGCACGCGTTCTTAGTCTGTCTAAAGTCACCGACTTGTTCACGTTCTTCCAGGGTTGTTTGAACAGCATTGGTTAGGTAGTCAAATGTAGAACGTTACGAATTCTTGTATTCTCCTTGGCATTTTGTTTATCCTGCAGCGGTCCATTGCATCCCGAATTCAGAGCCATCGTTTTATTCATAAAGAAAAGTCCTTTTTCGTGTACTCATGCATATTACAAGATTATATCTATCCAAACACCTCAATCATGAAGTGGTACTCCAGCTTACTGCCGTCTTGCCAGCCTCTCAACGTAAGCTCGCGACACTTGTCCGCCAAAATCTCTCCAACAACAGGCGCACCGCAGTAAAACACGCCAACCTTGAGCTCCTCATCCTCTTGGTAGTTCTCATCCTCCTTGTCCCTTCTGTTCTGTCTTTTGCTGGCCCTGAACTTGAGCATCTCCTCATAATGCTCATCCAAGATCTGGTCGAAGTCAGGTCTTCCGAAATGCGTGGGGTTGAGAAGACCGGTGAGGGGAGAGGCTGGGTGCTCATCTGTACGATGCATCTCCAGTAGCCAACGGTATACGTGGGTGGTGAGCTTCTTGCGTTTCGCTGTGACATGGGTATTGATGCGGATGTCGAGATGAGGGTGGACCTCATGCTCGCGATGCCAGTCTTGACTCATTGATACGTCATTCAGAAGATCCGAGAGCCAGAGGAGGTAGTTGCGCTCGCGCACCATCCAGTGGAAGTCAACCCGTCGATAGTCATCTGCAAAAGTGGCGGCGCGGTCGGTTTGGGGCTGCTTCTCTTTGTTGATGAGGTCAGGGCCAACACTTCCTTGCCTCGTCGGAGATTCAGGTACGTTGTCGCTATTCTCAGCATCGGTGCTAGTGATTGATGCTGAAGCGTTGCGCTCAGGAGAAATAGCAGTGACATCAGAGTCATGGCGAGGATGGTCAACTTCGTGGTTCGGGCCCCCGTGATCGAGATCATCGTTGTACTGCAAGTCGGCCAGGATGCCAGAGAATGGAGTTACTCCAATACCAGCGCCAATGATGATTGAGTGGTTAAAGTCGTAGAACCTTTGAGCAGGTGCTCCGAAAGGCCCATTGATGCCGACCTCAATCTCGGACTCCCCAGACTCGCCACCGAGTCCACGAAGCTTCGCAGTCCAGTTTCCGTCCGTCTTGATGTGCAGCATCATCTTGTTGCCGCGACAGAAAGAGACGGTGAACGGATGCCACTGGAAGAAGCTGATCTTGGGAACTTGAAGGAAGATGTACTGGCCAGCTTTGTACTTCCAGAGTCGCTCGCTGGGGATGACGGCGGTGATCTCGACGGTTTCTTTGTCGAGAACCTTCATGGTGGCTTTTATGCGATGAAAGCCAAGGCAGACACGGACGGCGCGCTCAACGAGAACGAGAAGGGTTGGGAAGGCGAGAAAGTATCCGAACATGGGCCACTGGAGCAATGCGGCTGTGCCATGGGCCATCATCAGACCAATAATGGGAAACATGAGTAGATGGCCGAGCTGGAAGATCTCATAGTTCCATTTTCGTACTTGAGGAATGCTGAGTAGTGAGAGAATGTAGAAGAGGCCGAGGGCAGTAATTCCCGTGAAGCCTGGTAGCGAGCGCACGTAGTCGATGTACGGGCGAGGGACCATGTCCGGCCCCAGAGCTTCTGCAACAGCGTCTTCATTCTTGGGATCGCTGCCGTGCACAAATGATCCCGTCAAGTGGCCAATGGCATGCAGCGTCGCCAGCAGAATTGCAACACAAGAGATTCGGATGTGGAACTCTTGCGACAAATCCCAGTTGAAGAATCTTGAGATGTGATACGACCTGCGCAGCCACGTCGAAAAGTATCGCGACATACTGAGAATTAGGAAGAAGAATGTCGGATACAGCGCACCAGCGCAAGTCTTTGCCATGACGACACCCCAGCCGAAGGCTTCACGATATCCAGGCGTGGTCTGGTACTTGACCAATTGCCAGATGCCAAACGCGCACTGCATACCAATAACGACCCCTAGAAACACAATCTCCGGCCCATGCACAGCCCAGTACGAACGAATTCGTCTCCAGCCTGGCAACCGCTTAATGTAGCTCTTGTCCTCATCCTCCTCCTTCTTCGCCTGCTTCAACGAGGGGATCTTCCACTCCTTGACCATCTTCGCAAACTCATCCCTCGGGATCTTCTCCGCGTCGGACCCCATCATGCTGCGCAGGAACTGATGGCGCGCACGGTCATCTTCGGTATGGTCCCGCTGTATGACGTGGTGGGCGCTCGGTTTGGGGACTAGCTCGGCGTGCTCTTGGTCGAGCTTGCGCTCGACTTCGTTGTAGTTTATGAAGCCATCGTTATTGTGGTCGAGATCGTCGAGAAATTCGGAGATCTCATCGTCGGTAAGGTATTGGATGTTGTTGGAAGTGCGGATTGGATGGTCGGCTACGATGGATTTTCGGTGACGGTTGGGCTCTGCCATTGCAGGGGCTGAGTAGAGATGGGTTGATCAAAAAAGATCTGAACAATGGAACAAGAACAACTTCACATCATCTTGAGAAAGAGATTGCAAGAAATTTAGAGGGATTGAACAGAAAACACCAAGATAACGCCCAAGAACAGAGTACGTCAGTGTCGAGCCACGCCAAGTCCCAAGCGTTGAACAACTCAACCCTCAAGGCAACTTTAATTTCACGGCGAGCTCCCGTTTCACATGCGGTTTCGCATCACTACGCAGCCAAGGCCTCGAATGCCCTGATTTCCCTCCCGTGGATGACGGCGCCCAGAAACGAGGCTTAATTGCACGCAACCAACTTGGCCAATTGGAGTTTTGCTGATTGCGCCCAGTTTCTTGGTTAAGCTTCTGGGCGACTCGGCGATCTTGGCTTTGTTTTGGCTTATCGTGGGGACATGATTGGGTGGGAAAGTGCTTCGCTTATCGGGACAGAGTGGTCATTACATCAGACTTGAACATTGAGGGTCGGGAAGGAACCCGCTGTACAACGGTTTTGTTCAGAGATAAGGCTCTTTTGGAAAATCTTTGACAGATGTTTCTAGTCAAAGCCAGTAACAATGACTTTTTCAACGCTCTCTGAACTATCCTTTGTCTAACCTGGACGGCACTGTCAACTTCACGTGACGGCAAATTATGGGGCCTCTCACTGCTCCGCCAACGAGAGCCCAGAGACGACACCATGCATTCGGTCTCGGGTAGGTCGTCGTCACAAAGCACAATAAGCAAACTTCATGAGATGGTTAAGTGAAGAAGCCTCCTGCCAGGTTTGGCTATGCTGGAAAGATTGTTGATATATAAATTTGGACAGTCTACAAGTAAAAATAGAAAGTGATCTCTGTTGACTTGCGCGACTCGAAACAAACCTGCCCGGATCCAGTTTGTGGGTTTCTTTTTACTTCTCGAACCGCAAGATGAAATAAAAAGAGATGTTTCAATCTCAACATAAAGGCGGCGGGCCAGGCTGGTGCATTCATCCTCAAAAATGTTAAAAATATCCAGAAAAGTCGCCGTTCAAAAACCTCAGATAAATCTACCCTCAACTCTGTGTCTTGTCGCATCAAAAAGATACAGTTCTCTTTGAGCAGAGGACTCAGGACTTGAAAAGAGGATGCCAAAATAAATTGAGCAAAGACTTCATTAAACTTGTGCTAAATTACTCTGGGTCAAGATCTCAAGTGTTTTTGTCCATTTTCTCAATCGCGTGTAACATTCCCAATCAAACCACTCCCAATACGACATAGTTATGCAAATTATGCTAGCTCGTTCATAAAACACGGCGATCACAATCATTGTGGGAACAACTGCTGGAAACACGAGTCGGGATTACATAGTAGTGGGGCTAATGAAGTCATTGAGAAGGCTAATTCTCGTATTGAAGATTGAGATCTCCAGTTTTCATGGTCAAAACAGATGAGAATGGCACTTCTGATTTGACAATTGAAGATCCGTACCCAGGCTGTTTCATGCAACGTTTAGTTCCAGGGTTCTTTGTTTTTACTCCTTTTGGATCACAAAACCGAAGCTTTCTTTTCTTCCATTTGACTACCTTTCGGCCTTTAATTCTGAAGGTGTTCACTTCTTTGAGGCATTGGCTTGTCTTTTTTACTGGTACTATCGCCCTTTTGAAACACTAGCTGCCATCTCACGCTCCTTCGATCCATTCTTCTCTTGGTCCTCAATGCGGTAGTTTTACCGCCAAGTCTAGCACTAAATCCCCCGTAATGTTTGATAGCCAAAACATGGCCTCTCCTTGGCCATTGAAGGAAGAATTTATAAGCAATAGCGACCGCGACTGCGACCGCGACAAAGCATCCTGGCATCGACTCGAGAATCTCCCGACGCCATTTGCGGAGCAATATGCCAGACTCAGTCAACCTTGGCTTCCCGGCTTCTGGATTCGGTTCCCCTATCGCGGCCTTGGCATGTGGCTCTTGGCGTTGTTAGGGACTATTGCGGCTGTTATGATCCTCGTTTATAGTGACGGAGTGCCTGTTGCTCATTGGGATGAGCAAATACAGCCTACAGTATGGCTGGCTTTGACGTCTGCGTTGTCAGGAGCTTTTCTTGCATGTGCTTTTACTGAGGGAGCGGCCATTTCATATTGGAGAGCGGCTGGCAAGCCGGTAACTGTAAGTAAACTTATACTGCCAGCAAGTTCATCACTGATGTAAGTCAGCTGCAACAATTACAAGCTGTTTATGGATCCTCGACTGGCATCATACAAGCAGCCTTGAACTTGTTCACTTGGAAGTCAAAGATACTAGGTCTAGGTATGATGAAAATATGGTTCTGTAATGATGGTTGGGGTACTGATTGTGATAGCATCCATTCTCATGACATTATCTGTCCTGCGCGGCCCCCTTATGCAGCGCGCATCATCAACGACGAATCACTACCAGGCTCAACAAGGAGCCGTGGACTTTCACATCGCCAGAGAGCTTCCCGACAACTATGCGTGCATAATGACTGGCCGCACTCATTCCACTTCGCTACTCACCAAGAACTTCAGCGACGTCGCCCAAAACTACAGTCGTCGATCTGACATGGCTGTTTTCGACACTTCCTGCACCAACTGCACCACTGCAGTGCAAGGTTTTGGCTTCGACGTCAATTGCACCGACTCGACAAGGGACTTCAATCTCACAGTTGGAACGGATAGGGCAAGCATGCTGAGAGCTATGAACGGAACATATCTCTTCCAAGTGAATGTTACGGAGTATAGTGACTGGGGCGTCAACGACCTTGCTAATGGATCATTTCTACGATACACGACGCTGTATAAGGACACGGATAAGTGCAATGGAAAGATCAAAGTCCAGACGTGCGACCTTCACGGTGGTATTGCCAAGTTCCCAGTACGAATGGATGGAAAGACAGTCGAGCTTCAGGGAACGTGGAAGGACGACAAGTTTATCGAAAGGAAGTATGTACTACTCCCTTAGTACTACCTAGCTGTTTACTGACTACTGCGAAGATATATGTTACCCGCTGATTTGGTTGTGTCCGGGTCAGGAAATATTCTGGGAGGCTTCAGCATGATTGCAAAATCGCTCTACGAGTCTCAAGCTTTCATGCGCTTTACAGGCGCTACTGGCTACGATGTCAGGTCGACCGGTTTACCGGCAACCCAATATCTCACCATGAATGGCACAACCCCGGGATGTGCAGATCGATGGGACAACCCGATGGAAGACATCATCGAACTCACCCGCAACATTGGCTTCCGAGCAAGTCTCCAGTACGCAAAGTACAACACGACAGACAAGCAGAAAGTCGAGTACGAGAGCGGTACGACGACGCTAGTATACGTGACGAATTACGAGAAGATGTGGATAGCGATTGCAGTCTCGCTGGTGGGCATCTTCGCTGTCCTGCCTACCTTCTGGGGCTGGTGGGAGCTCGGCCGAGATGTCAGTCTTAACCCGCTCGAAATCGCGAATGCGTTTGGAACTGTTGGGCAGGAATCGCACATTATGAGAAATGTTGATCCGAATCAGAACGTCGGAGGAATTGTGAACGCGGTTAATGATATTGGACCTGTGAGATATGGTGCATGGGAGATGAGCGATGGTATTGTCAGACTTGGGTTTGCGGGGGCTGGCTTAGTGAGAAACCCGTCCAAAGGGGAGAGATTTAATTATTAGTTTCTGCATAGATTTCATCTTGATGTCCAATACTTTGATCAGCTTGTCGACTTGTCTTAAGCCATCTGAAGGTTGTTCAGATGAAAATTATCGTGTCTTCATCTATCACCGGCGTTCGCAGGCCAAGGCTTATTCTTATAGGCATTAATGAGTTGAGAGTTGAGATTTAGTGGTCAAGTCTGCTACACTACAATACAATACAAAACGTCTTTCATCCAAGACGATCAAAACTTCACCCTTCCGTGCCCACTGTGCTCAATCCAGGGGTCAGACATTTAATGTCTAGTCAATCCTCAAAAGAGGAAAGAAAATCTGGCACCTCGATCCAAATAGCAAAAAGACTTAGGTAAGTTAGCATAAGCTTTGTATAAGTTTAGGATCAGTTTAGAATACCTTATGCTAACTCTATTCTGATGCCCCGTATCCAGGTCTGATCGATCACCGATGTCTTCTTGCTCCTCAGGACTCTTTGGTGCTGCCTAGTAGGCTGGGTGGAAAAAACAAAACTTCGAGTCACAGTCACTGAGGTCGACGACTCGATCTTTCACCTCAATGTCCTCCTCTGGGTCCAGAGGAAGCCCCCACGGGGGGTAGATGTCGTCAAGGTAGAAGGGTCCGATGGCGCTGAGCGGGAAAAGCCAAAATCCGATGGCAGGGGGCTCCTGGCTGTACTCTCGGTACTCCCGCCGTGTATAGGCGATGGCGTATCTACCAGCTGGTTCACCGTTGATGCAAATGTAATACGGCTCATAGTTGTGGGTGAGCATGAATTGCTCCTTAGCCGTGTAGACACCTTCGGGGATGTCAAGCAGCTGCATCAGGTTGCAGAAGGAGTAATAGCCACGACGAGGATCCTTGTTTCCGATGTGAACGGCTGTCAATTCGTTGTTGTATAAACCCGACTCATATTTGAAGTAACCTTTATCGTATTCATCGGATTGGATAAGTTTGTCCATGAGGTGAGGTGATTCGTTGATGACACGCAGGTCACTTCCGTACAGCAAAAGCTGGGTACATTTGTTGGGTGCGAGTCCAACAAATGTGAGAACCTCCAGTCGACGAATCGCCTCGATGAAGAGAAGACGCTCGTCGTCAGAGATGGCAAATTCTCCCTCCTCGTGGCGGAGTTCGCAGTCGAGGGCCAAGTTAACGAGGCCGACATTGAGCTTGTCTGCGGCAAAAATAGTTTGTGCAAACTTTTCAAAGTGCTTCAGTGACAAGGTCTGTGTTTCGAGATGGATTGTATCCAGTTCCGGGCAAAGGAACAAGGTGCCCAGGCTGCCTCCATCAGGTCCAAGTCGTCGGCATGGGAGCTGCACACGGTAGAACTTCTTGGCGACGTCGCGCGACTCCGATGTCGTGTTCAGCAGTGGATGGTATGCCGCGCTCTTCTTCACGAAGACGGTGTATGGCTGTCCTTCGATATCATCGACCTTGAAGTCTACCCGTTCATGGTGACAGTTCCAAACTGAGAACTCCCAGTCATCGGACACGATGACCTTGATGTGTCGATAGTGCGAAAGGGCGGACTCCCAGATCTTGAGGCGCATTTCAAGAGGGAGCTTGTTGAACAAGTGAAACTTGTCAGTCGGCTTATTGAGATCCATGAGTATGCAGTCAGCCAGCTGCTGCTTAGTGTAGGGTATCAGAGCCATTGGTTGCGATGCTTATACTCGAAGGGAAGCAAGACTTTTGCGCAAAGTTGAAGGCTAGAGGTTCTGTGTTGAACGCGAATGCGGAGCGTCACACAGTGGTGATGGGCTTATGTTAGGGGAGATAAAGGTTAACGTAAAGTTAAACGAAGGACAGATGAAGGTTCATAAGCAGGATAGATGAAGTTCATAAGAAGGGTTGTTGAAGGGAGAGGAAGAAGGAGGAAAGTTTGGAGAGAGAGGGAAGCCGGTGAAGGATGGGGGAGGAACAGCAGCAGTAAGAGGCACTCGCGGGTGATGTTTTGACACTGGCACAGCCTTGGGCTAGTCTATGCAAACGAGCTTCGAGCGTCAGAACTTCAGTCTCCTACTGCGAGTTCCAATGTTAGCGCTACTCTGCCAGGCATCACGAAAAGCGGGACCACGGGTGAATGGCAGAAGCCGTTTGCCTCCAACTGACAGTGGAACCTCTTGTTTAGTTGGCTACGTAGAACGGGGACTACTTGAGCATGAGTCACGGCGCCATAGGCATTGTTCGTATCAGTTGCCTCTCACACTGTCGGAACTCAAGATGCTGAACAGTGCCTCCAACGCAAGTGCGCACCCCTGATATCAAGATATGAACAACGGATGAACATTTGATATGATACGATTGATGAGATGAAACACGTAGGTTCAGGACTTCCTAAAAATATCCTCTGCAGTTACCTCTGTGGTACTTTAGACTTCCTCTGAACGCGTCGCAAACAAAGCCTGAGAATGGCTAACCTAGATAACGGACCATACCTTCGACTCAACCAATGTACATGGTTCCTATATCATATTGAGACCAAACTTCAGCCTCCACACGAACCCACCCGCATCCACATCATACCATGAAACAAATGCTGGAATTGGTTGATCCCTCCCTACTGAGCAGCTGTTTTAATATATAGTAAGCGGAAGTGGTTTCTCGGATAACGAAGTAATCATAGCACCATTTAAACTCAAAATAAAATAAATAAAAAGCAAAATAATCTATCAAGAGTCCTCGATAGCCGGCTATCTCCATTCCAATCCTTGCGATACGTCCCGAGTTGGTTTCTCTAGATGACCGGGGCAATACTGACCATGGGATGCATAATTGAAATGGGCACTACTACATGAGATCCCCGTTGATGCCAAGCCCGAACGGATCAGTCTTTTAAATTTGACCAGGACGACACGAGCTCAATATATCACCGTCTATAAGCGTATTCGAAGCACCCTTCCCGATCCTGAGTGCCCTACACATCAACATCTAGTCGAGGCGTCGAGCTTTCAGCAGTTGGAGAAACTCTTCCACCAAGCTCTCTCTCCGAGCGTTCAAAGAGGGTTATAAGCTGATGCTAGAGATTCAGAAGGATAGCTTGAACCGATGAACATATTTTCTTTTCCGCACCTTGAAACTTTGACTGAAGAAGACCTTCAAACTCCCGTCGAACGAACAGAGGAAACCCTTGGCCAGAAAGCATAGCGAAGGCGGCAGGCGTTCTGGAATTATATGACCCTGGGGTCACTATGGTGATCAGTTCTTCATATTGCCTAAATCTATCTCGAAATACAGAGATGCAAGGTTCTGTGTTTCTTCAGCATATGGTGTTTGTCCAAGCTTGTAAAGTCTGCTCAGATGGCAATTAGCGTGTACTTCTCAGGCGAGGTCAGAGTGCAGGCAAGGACCGTACCGAGTACTTACCGCCTTAGTCAGCCGAACTAATTCCAGGTTCCATCGATGACGATCCCCTCATCTGAATCCCGTCTTGATGTAAGCAATGCAGATGAACCAAGAAGCACACATGAAACTAGGACAGTTTTGTGATTCAGATGGACCAAGATGAATGGAAAATCCAACTCGAGCCAGAGGAAAGAAATTTCCTTACATTTCTTACCTGCGATAACAGCAGAGCCCAACAGCCGTCGCGAGGTTGAGCTCCGACAATCAAGTGCCAGGTCACATCTCGCCAAATCCATGCATCGCCGTAAAAGAGCCGGCAAGAAACTGCCATCAGACCAAGACGATATCGAGTTACACGGGACCGATAAGGATTGGACGGTGGTGGAGAGGAGAACCAAGAGAAATGATAGACAGCTTCTGCTGACCTCTGGACAACTCAGCATGTGCGTTATCCCCGACAGGATAGTGGATCCACACACCAAAATGCTGCTTCACTACTGTACACAATCTTTCTGGCCAGGATTCGAGATCGGGTCAGCCGCGTTTCATATTCCACCGTTCGCTCTCGATTACAACACTCTTGTTGCTCAAGGTCCAGCATTGGTGCATGCTTGTCTGTGGCAAGCCGCTGTGAACCTCGCGTTCAAGAGAAACTCGCGGGTTACCGATAGGCAAAGCTTACTGCACTACAACCAAGCCATTGCGCATATCTCGAAAGACGTCACGAAACCTGTCGCAGAGATACCTGAGCAGACTCTTTATGCTATCCTCAGTCTGTGTGGTCCTGAGATGTCACTAGACGATGGGAATGGGATCGCCAAAAAGGCATTTGATCCGCCATTAGCGGAGCTATCTTGGATCCATGTCTTTGGGAGCAGACTACTCATTGACTCGCACGCCAAGGCCTTGATGAATCTGGTAGATTTGAAAGGCGGTATTCACAATGTCAAATACGCCGGTTTTCAGGCATCCTTCAACTACATGGACCTTGTACGCGCCACGCAAAAGCTTGTCAAACCTCACCTTCCTGTGTCTCAACTTTACGGTCGTGTCAAGGAGACCCACGACAGGACGAAGTTCTTCGGTTACGGTTCTGACTTCGTCAATCATTCTCCCCTCGATGAATCGTCGCATATTATCGACAGTCTGAGTGTACTTGGATTATCAGATGATATCATAGAAGCAATCTGTGACATGCGAGTATGGGTCAAGGTCATAGAGGCGTACCATTATGGCGCGTTAGTAAACCCTGATCTTTCACTTCTAGCTGCTCACAGGGATCTCATCCAACAGCGTCTTCTCGCAACTCTCCCAGACGGATATGATGGCAAGAAACCAGTCCAGATAGACGTGCCATCAGAAACCACTCCAGACCACTGGATTGACGAGATCATCCAGACAGGTCTACTGATATTCTCATTGGGGGTTACATGTCCCATCTCCTACGCTCCTCCTTACCATCATGCTGCACAGAGGTTAAAGGAACAGCTCATCCTGTATAAGGAGCGAGCGGCACATCTAGGATTATCTGATCTGCTGATATGGCTCGGCGCGGTGGGGCTTCTTTCTGCGGAACAGGTTGGGTCCGGGCTCAGGGACTGGTTTGTTAAATTCCTCAGTACGGTAGAGCAGAAACGCGGAGTCACTGGAGACGCGAGAGGCTGGGATATGGTCAAGAAAGAATCGCTCGAGCCCATTTTATGGTCTTCCGTCGCCTGCGATACTGCAGCAGAAAGGGCGTGGCACGACATCCAAGAAGTCGCGGACGAGACATCATGGAACTGGGGTAGGAAAACATGGTCAACGATGCTGGGGACTATATGTGGATAAATCAAGAAATCTATTAGCAGCTCTTCTACCAAGAGTGTCAATGCCGAGCGTGTCGGCAAGGATGGAAGTAATTCATAGGGAGCTCACCCCTGGCAGTTCCAGAGTCACTTCATGAAGCCCGCGCTTCCTCTGAGAGATGTAAGCGTCATCATCATCGATGAGGCTTCCACATTCATGAGCGCTATTCCTCATCGAGTATATGCACTAAATGTCCTCGCATACGCTAGTGCTTACCCAAGGCGGGTCGAGCCGTTACCTCCAAATCGTCAGTCCATTGACCTAAGAGCGGCAGTCGGTTTTGGGTTAACATTTGCAATGAGAGCCACCAGCAAATAGCCAGAGCCCGTATCTCCGACATCTCTACTCCGATGTTTAATGTGTTTCTGAAGGAAAACCGGTCTTAGATACGCCACAGGTTCCAAAGGATAAGGGGCTTGGTGGCAGCATCGTCCTATATATCTTGACGCTCGTCCTACATCTCCAAGTTCATTACGACTTATCCTTCCATCACTTCCTAACATCAACTTTACTCGGACCTTATCTCGCAATATTATGTCTTTTGACGGCAAAGTCGTCCTGGTCACAGGCGGTTCCAAGGGAATAGGGAAAGCCGTCGTAGAGCGTGTTGTAGCTGACGGTGCAAGTGTTGTGATCAACTACTCCAGCGATAGCAAACCTGCAGAAGAGCTTGTCAGCAAGATAGGTTCCGACAAGGCCCTTGCTTTCAAAGCTGATGTCTCGAACATCGCTGAGATCGAGAAGCTTGTGCAAGCGACAGTTGAGAAGTTCGGCAAGATCGATTGCGTAATGGCAAATGCTGCATGCGCTCCCATGAATGATCTCGAGAGTACAACAGAGGAAGGCTTCGACAAGGCTTTTAATCTGAACGTGAAGGGGCCCTACTTCCTTGTCTAGGTGAGTATTCTTATCTGGCCAGTCCGGCCGCGGTACCACTAACAACCATCAGAAAGCAGTTAAGCACATGCCACGAGATGGCCGAGTCATCCTCGTGTCAAGCGGTGTCCTTCACCAATCTCAGGTCGCACCTCGCTATCTTCTTTACGCCTCCTCCAAAGGCTCCATTGAGCAGATGACACGAATTCTTGCCAAAGACCTCGGTCCCAAAGGTATCACTGTCAATGCCATCGCCCCCGGTCCCACAGCCACAGAAATGTTCTTTTAGGGCAAATCGCAGGAACTCATCGACGCTATCGCCGGCTTTAGCCCTCTTGGGCGATTAGGAAAGCCAGAGGAAATTGCTGGTTTGGCTGCGTTTCTTGCTGGTCCTACTAGTTCCTGGGTGTCTGGACAGGTGATTGGAGCCAATGGGGGTTCTTTTGTGTAAAATGGGGATTATGCATTCTCATCTACTAGTCAATTGGTCAGGCAGTTTGGTATAATGTCTAAGTTGTGAGCTAGATGCGTTATTTGCAGTTGACACTTTTGGCCGAGAGCTTATTCCGGCCGAGAGAACTTAGTTCCCATATTAAGTGAAGTCGGTCTCTCCATGCCCATTGTACGCTTGGCACTATGAACTCTGAAGACAAAGCGCCTTTCTTCTAGTAGTAAAATGCATAAGCTGTTTTGAAACAAAAGGACCTTAACTAATTTGGATCTGTTGCTGAAGGTTGAAAGCCTTTTACTGCGTAGCAAGACTACCGTAGCATACTAGGATTGTTGCTTGTAAGTTTGCCTCTACCTCGGTGGCAAAACCAGGAAAAGATTCACTATTTGTCTTACAAGGATTGTTCTTGAGAAGCTTAGGTGAGGGAATGGAAACAAGCTTCGTGTCACAGATCTCGTATGCATGTTTTGGCATTGGCGGAGGCCGAGTTGTGTGGTGATATACTGCCTCTTGATTTAAGCTTCAGGCTGCGATCGCACGGAAAAGTTAAAAAAAAGAAAAGAAAAGAAAATTTATTTGCTCATACAAATCTCTATCTGAGAAACTTTTTATCCAAGTCCTCTAGGTTACGAGGCTTATATAGAATATGCTTGACAGCGGTATCAAGCGCCTTGGTGGTCATACTATGATCAATAAACCTTGTTGCAAGCCCTAGGGGCCAGCCAGGATCGCTGTCCGTTGGCTACCGCATACAGCGCCAGCCCATCTGTACCATATCGGAACCATCGCACGTCGCTCTGATGTCCGAGTCCTGCTTGGGGTTACCAATCATTCGGCTTTGCTGATATAGTTTTCCAGCCTGGTACATTTTTCTGATGATGCCCACCTATGTGTGTTGAGGATGACCCAGGATCCGATGGCTCCTCGACGTGGTGGTTTACGTGATGCGCCGTGTGGGGATGGGGAGTTGGAGCAGGAGTGTACGCTGGCCGTGTGGCAAAACGGTAGGGGATGGGAAAATTGAGGTACGGTGGCTGTGGAGAGAAAGGGTAGGGTGCGGGATAGTATACTGTCTTAGTGGAGGGTTCTGGCCGGTACTCTGACTGTGGAGAGAAGGGGTAGGGGGCGGGATAGTATACTGTCTTCGTGGAGGGTTCTGCTTGGTGCTGTTCCACGTGATGTGTCGGCTCTGGGGCTGGTTGTGCAACTGGCGTAGTAGTTTCGGTCTTGATGTCCCGATCACTTCGGTCAATCTCCCACCGAAGCATGTTTGTCCCCTCGCTCCCATCCCAGCACTTCATCTTTCCCTTGCCAGCCATGCGCCACACACCCTTGATCTTCTTTCTCCATTTACGAGCGCCTGTAGTTGTGACATAGCGGACATCCTTAGTGCCGAGAATGACAACGCGCCCTGGATCCTTTCGGACTGAGAATCTCATGTTGGCGCCCGTGTTGGAGCCTCCGATCAGAATGTCGCTGCTGTAGTAAGCATCCTCAGGCGGAATTCTCCAGCCACCCTTGTTCTTGTAAGTCCACTCAACAAAGGCATCAGCTCCGTCCGCAAAAGGCGAGTGCTTGTCAGTTCGCTTCTTGTAGTCTGAACTACCACAAGTATGTGCGACGTCGTCGAATTTGAATCGGTTGGGCATTCTGTCGTTCGCGTTCTCTTCCGGTTCCCAGCGTTTATCCAAAGCGGAGGTGTCATTTGCACTCTCCGCATCATCCATGAAATTAGGGTCGAATGAGTTGTGGACCCAGATAGAGTAGTCACTACCATCAGAGTGCTTTAGGATGGAGTGTTTGTACACTGAAAACGCTCAAGGTCAGTTCAAGTTCACGCACGGCTTGTCTAGGGTTGACTTACTCTTGTTGAGGTCCACGCCGTGTTGGTTAGCTTCTTCGATGTCTCGAGCGGTAAGAGGAACATCGCGCCTGACGTTGACATGTGACACGAATGTGCCGTTGAGGGTTGAGACGTCGTTTTGTTCATGGTTGTCTCCAATGGGAAGGCCATTGATGAGAGTCGCTGGCGCCAAGGTGGCGATGAACAACCTGAGGAGATGCATGGTTGAGGTTGATTGAGGCTGTATGAGAGATTGATGAGAGAGGAGAGTGAGTTGAAAAAGAAAAAGAAAAGAAAAAAAAGAAACAGAAGAAGGGACAGATGCCGCAATTTATAGCTTGAGATCTAACCACTTTTTCGCCATCGGGGATCATGAATGGTGAATGAAAGCTATTTGACCTTTTTGTAAAGCTTATGAATAGCTCAGCGAGACAGATCGAGGAAAAAAGACCGCGAATGGTTTGCGGGAAAGCTTAAATCCTGGCAAACAAATAGTGTCACTCTTTTTCCATTCATTAAGTGGTACTAACTTTCACCTGCAACATCAATCTTTTTTCTTTTTCAATGAATATGCATATTGGCTTCTAAAAGGTGAAGTTAGCTGAAGATTTTCAGCATCTTGGCTTGGTATGACTGTTTCAGAATTCATAAGCTTTAAAATGCAAAGCCTTATAATATTTAACGTTGAGGTCATAGTACATTCAACTGTCTCGCATTCTGCTAAAGTAAATGAGTCCCTGACGAATGGAGAAGGATCAAGACGAAAGCTTAAGCGTGTCTAAAGAGCGCAGAGGTGCAGTAAAGTTTACTTCTTCATTTTGGCAAGACGGGACGACGGATCAACTTCTCCAAGGAAGATCAATTGATTGATGCTTAAAGCTTATGACATTCCAACGAGTCATATCAAGGGAATATTGGAAAATCCCAACTAGCTTCTGCTTTTAGGAAGCAACATCCACATTCAGTCGATGGTTTACTGCTAACTAGTGTTGAGACCCCTTGTATACTTCGATTTACTGAACTTTGCTTTATAAAATGAGGCCGAGTCCATTAATGATCTGAACATAATCTTGAGTAGAGCGCGTAGTGTAAGAATCAGCTGTCAGGTCTATCCACTCCAAAAAGCACTCTCATAAACTCAGTTCAGGCAGTGTACCAGCTGCCTAAGGTATACAATTGCAGACCCTTTCTGCAGCCTTATTTCACATCGAGATCTTATCTCCTAGAGTAGTGGAACTGCATAAATAATTCTCGCACCTTGGCCAATCAGATCTGATAATCCAACCGTTTCTTTTCAGCTCTCAGTTCAAAATGCAGGGGGATCTCACCCCTGTTGTTTTCAGCGCTTATTTATCTCTGCTTACTCTCCTTCAAAGCTGACAGTATTCCTTTCTCTTGTAACTTCGCGTATTTCCGTCCCAGTCGAGGAAAAGTGTAGCAAGGTCTCATTCTGGATTTTTTATGAGACTTTGCATTCCCCTGTCCCGTCGTTGTCGTAAACCATGCCTGACCCTGTGAAACCAATGGATCCAGCAGGAGCCGAAGGTATAAAAATTTCGAAACGCATTAACAAATGATCTGACTTAATTGGCAGATGGGATCCCAGAGATCCCTGAACTTAAAGAAACTCTAAGGAAGATGCGAGAGTACCGAGATGATATGGAAGACAGATTGGGATCATACTCATACGCGCTTCATCCGTGGCAAGATCGTGATCATGGCTGGGAATCGTAACTTCGTGTCTGTCATTTCGACAACGGGAATGTCAGGTCCGAATCTCCCCGTCTGGACCGTAGGAACGATCCCCAACTGCTCTGGCTGGATATCGAACAGGCTTTGGAGAGACAGCCCTCTGAGAACCGTCCGCGAAGTTTAATCCTCATGGAAGGCATGGACGCCAGAATAGCTGAAGTTCTAAGTGTGAAGTTTGGTATCCCTCATGAGTTCTGGACAGCCCACTATCTTCCTGAAACTCAGCTTAGACTTATCAACCCGTCAGGCTTTGACTCTACAGACTCTACATACTGGAAGATCGGAGCTCCCTCGCAGCTTTCGGTCATATGGGATGAGATGCCTGACGAGTTTGGACACTGGTACTTCACCGCTTACTGTGGCGGCTGCCCTCGGGGGGATGAGATTCTGCTGACCTCAGGTAGTACGCTCCTTAATTTAAGCCTTGCTATTTCATTTTGGGGGAAGTATACTCCATACGGGTGGATAGGTGCGTTTCTGTTCCTGTTCCTGGCATTGACTACGTATACTGACTGAAAACTCTATCTCAGCGCTCGTTTTAATGGACGTGCCTGACGGTTGCCTGCTTCCGGAAGGTGAGCCAGATCCCGTGATACCAAGTCCACGCGGCTTAGCAAAGGTTGGCGAGAGTCAAATCGCAATATCAACAACGAATTGTTACACGATATCGGAGTCTAAGACTTCAATAAACCGATGCATTTACCCGTGTCAACTATCACTATGGGACGCGAACGTGCAGGCATGTGAAAATGAGAAGATCATCACCACCGATGACCCTTTCTCAGCGTCTATTATCATTCGCAACTTTGTCTTCTGGAAACGGGAAGACCAAATTACAGCCAGTTGGAATCTCAACCAGACAGTGTGGACATCATCACCCGTTGAAACGCAGAAGGCACTGGACATCAAGAGCCCCAATTTCCTGATTGAGCGAAGTCGAACAATCGCTGCGGATTACCAGACACTCCGACGCTCACGTCAGCTTTTGCAACAATCCGCATTCCAAGTCCGGCAGATTTATGAGGCTTTTCGCTGTGATGACACTCACTACCTAGCCTCACAGACCATCGAGACACTTCGCATTCAGATATCAAAAGAGTCACGACGCTGGAGCCATCTCCAAGATCACATGAAGGTCCTAGACGAGCTTATTTCTGGTAACATGACCATGTTCGCCCAGCGAGCAGCAATGGACGAAGCATTCGCAACAAGGATTCAAGCACACGATTCTTATACGCAGACAAAAGCTGCCAACGAGCAGGCTGCGGCAGCTAACCGTACGGCTAGAAGCTCTGGCCAGCTCGCTAAGATCGCGACGGTTGCTGTGCCTTGCACCGTTGCGGCATCTATCCTGTCCATGAACGGTGACTTTGCAGTTGGCGAGCCTCTTTTTTATGTCTATTGGTGCGTCGCGATGCCGCTTACCATTGTATTGTTGGGATGGGTCGTGCAGAAGGATGTTCAAGCTTGGAGGGATAAGCTGGTCAAAAAGGCGAAACGTGAGAGTGGCGAGAAGGATGTCGAGAGTAGCAGAAACAGTGGTTATTACTCGGACTGAAAGCAGGCCTGTTCGTGGAATTGGAACGTATACTATAGCGCGTGCCTTCATTGAACACCCACCTTTATTTTCATAGTGATAGCAAAGAGCTTGTGAGCATAGCCAGGACTTGTTATTGGTGGAGAAACTGCTTCACATCCAGACAACCGAAAGAGGTTTCTGCCGACGATCAACAACACGGACGGTCAATCCTTTTCCCGGCATCTTACGAGTTTCCTGTTCTATCCCAAAAAGCATAAAGATATACGGAAATTGCCGTCACCTTCTCCAGTAAAGTGTAAATGCTGAATTCTGGGTGTTCGTAGGGCGCATTTTTGGTGTCGGACCGACAATTTCAGGCTTTGTTTCAAGAACAGGTTGACAACGAACACTACCTTCTAGAAGCAGTGTCTCCAGTCCCGAAGCTTCCAGAGATGCACTGATCGCATATTGAACTGCATAGCCTCAAATCAAAGTAGAAAGATTCATTTTCGTCGAGGATCTAACTGCTTTGGGAATCAACCATTTACTACATATAGCCTCCATATAGGAACAGTGGATCGTCACGTTTCGATCGATATTAAGGAGAAACCTTAAATCCCGCCAGAGGATCTTCACGATCCAACCAGATCGGAGGCAGGGATCATGTCACAAACTGTAAGTGCACTTTCGAACGTCGATCCCAAGTGAAAGCTGACGACTTTAGCTGGGATAGCCTCAAAAACTCTAATCATCATGGTGGTCGGCAGCTCTATTCCTGGACCTCATGAGTCTGGAACTTGACCAGTTTATGCGTTTGCAATGTATTCAAGATCTGATATCGGCTGTTGCTGATCAGACAACCTATATAATACCGTCAAGGTGTCTTCTCAATCAACATCTACCAGACATTCACTTCACATTCACTCTTTACACTACGCTCTTTACTCAAAAACATGAAATTCACTCTTTTCAACCTCACAGGCCTAGTCCTAGTTGCTTCAGCTCTTGCATCTCCTGTAGGGAACAACGAGTTGGTAGTGAGAGATACAATTCTCGAACCAGGTTCTGACTTCTCAATCATTGAGGGCCGAGCTCCCAGTGGCTCTGCCAACTACCTTATCTACCCAAAGGCCAATGCAGTCAAGAAAGATGTCGAAGCATTCACCAAAAGTCTTCAGTTGCAAGCCGGCAAGACCAAGGTGGACACTCTCACTGATGTGAATGGCAAGCTTCTAGCTTGGTACGCTACGCTGAGCGCAAGCCAGGTTGCCACGATCAATAAGAGCAGTGTTGTAAGTACAGCACCTATAACCAAAGTTCTTCATTAACCTGGTCAACAAGATCGGATCAATTGCTCCTGATGCACCACTGAAGACCAAAGTCAAAGCATCTGGCATTTCAAAGCGTGCTCTCAAGACCGACAAAAAGGCTCAGCCTGAACTTCAGATGTTCTCGACTGCTCCTGGCAAGAAACCTTCTGGCTACACTTATGATGATAAAGCTGGCCAAGGCGTCACTATCTATGTCCTTGACGAAGGCTTCAACCTCAAACACAAGGTAAACCGCCCCCAAACCTGACTTGCGATGACACGACTGACCAGCTTCGACACAGGAATTCACTTCGTCTCCCGGGAGGAAGAGATGGATCTTCTCCAAGGGCGCCTCTGGTGAGAATGACCCTGACGGCCACGGTTCCTGCTGTGCATCCAAGGCACTTGGCAGCACGGTTGGAGTTGCGCCAAAAGCGGATCTTGTTGCTGTCAAGCTTCAGTTGACTTCTTGGTCACTTCTCAAGGCATGGCAAGCAGTTGTCTTGGATGTTCAGCAGAACAGACTCCAAGGAAAAGCTGTTGTGAGCAACTCAAAGGCTTGTAAGTTTCCAACACATACTCAAGGCTGAGGCCATTGCTAACGGCATAGCTATTGGTTGGACTGTCGATCGTAACGAAAAGTGGTTCCGAGATGCCCTCGAGACTCTCCTGAAGAACCTCGAGGCTCTCGATGTTGTCGTCGTCAGCTCGTCAGGAAACTTTGGCGTAAGTTCATGGGTAGTATACAAACTGTTGGTCATACACTTACATCGGTCAGTCTCATATTGATGTCAGCACATACCCATCGCTTTTCGCCGACCGAACTCCGATCATTGTTACTGGAGCTGTCGATAACAAAGGAAATCTTGCTCCGTTCTCCCAGGGCGGCCCCCTCGTCACAACCACTGCCCCTGGAGTCGCCGTCAAGTGCGCTGCTATGAGTGGCACATCAGCTTATCAGGCTGGTGAAGCGTCAACTGGAACATCCTTCTGTAAGTGATTATCCTCAACCAGCTAGAACTCAACTGAAATCCATAGCTACACCTGCTGTTGCTGGATTGGCAGCTTACTTCCTATCGCTTGACTCCTTGAGGCCTCGACTTCAAGTCCCTGGTTCTGTTGCTAGGAACGTCAAGGCACTTATTCAGGAGCATCACTACGCACGCGTCTCGGGTGGACCCAAGGTTGCATGGAACGCGCAGACTCTTCTGAGGAACTGATCGGTCTATGCACATTACTACAACAGTTGGTGACGCAGTGGGGAAATTGAGAGGCACTTTCAGTCGTTGTATGGAGTTCTCCAACGGAGTTTAAGCTCGGCCGACTGCTGGTGGGTTGTGTCGCTGTAGAAGAGAAATGTTGTTCTTTTACTTAGATCAGGTCTCGTGCCGAAGTAGAAGCTCAAAGTTGACACGGTATAAATTTATCACAAGCATCGGTCTAAACTTTTCTTACATCCAGAGAACTGCTACAAAACAATCTATCGCCATTTTCCATAACTTTATAACGATGCTCTCAAGCAATCCAGAACCAGATGCGCTCAAGCCAGTTTCTTGGTTGAACGATCGGCCAAGTATGTTCCAGGCGATCAATCTCTGCTTTGCCAGACCAAAGATCCATCTCGGAGTATTTAACATACTTGGACTTCTTGATCCACTTGTATCCGAAGATCAAAACAAGAAAGATGGGAATGTTGATGTATGGGGGCAGGAATGTCTTTGCGCTGAAGCGCCCTGGGAAGAAGGCATCGAAGCCGTTGAATACTGCGACGATGGTACAGAAGCAGAAGGAGAAGTAGGCCAGGAACGGTTGGAAAGGTGATTTGAATGGTAGAGTATTTCGGTCGATGCCATGGTGGCTGAGGCAGTAGTAGAAGCGGAGGTAGGTGAAGGAGACGCTGGCCCAGATGATGAGGGCTCCGACACCGCTGAGGTTGCTTAACCAGAAGAAGACCTCGGAGCCGCTATTGCTAACATTGAGATACACCAACAGCCCAAAGATGGTGGTGACACCAACACAGAGATACGGAACACCGAATCTTTCCCATGTCAGAATGCGAGGTGCTTTACCATCAAGGGCCGCGGCATAAAGTACTCGCGTGGAGGCGTAGAAGAGAGAATTGCCGGAAGACCAAGCCGATGTAAGGATGACGGCATTGATGATCGAGGGAAGAATCTTGATGCCGCTATTGCGGATGGCAATGACGAAAGGACTTTGGGCGGCGCCGGGAGCAGACTTGTTGATGGCATTGAGAAGGTTGGGGTCTTTGGATGAAACGCAAAGACCGACAAGGAAGATGGATAGAACATAGAAGATGGCGATTCTCCAAAAGACACGGCGAATGGCTTTGGGAATGTTGCGACGAGGGTTCTCAGTCTCACCAGATGCCATGACGACCATTTCGCTACCACCATAGGAGAATGTTGCAGTGATGAACACCTTGACAAAGGCGAGGAAGCGGCCGAGAGCACCATCTTTGAGGTACTCATTCATGGGGCCGGGGTGATTCCAATATCGGAAGCCGATTGCCTCGCCACTTGGACCGCCGCCGACAGTGATGATGAACATGAGGATGATGAGACCGACAATAGTTAATAGCTTGATAGCTCCGAAGACAAACTCGGCTTCTCCGTATATCCGAACAGGTAGACAGTTGAGAATGACCATGGTAAAGTAGAAGAGTGTGATCAATGCAACTTGGGGAATGTTATGGTGCCAGTAATTGACAATGACAGCCGAGACAGTGACCTCAATGGGAACACCAATAGCAAATTGGTACCAATAGTTCCAAGCAAGGGCAAAACCAAGGGCAGGGTCGACGAAACGGGCAGCGAAGATGGGAACGGGGCCGGGGATGGGAAGCCATGATGCCATCTCACCAACACTATTCAACACACAGTAGATGTTTAAGCCCGTGATAGTGTACGCCAAAAACGCAGAGAGGGGTCCAGCAAGTGACAGAACCTGACCACTACCAACAAAAAGGCCCGTGCCAATGGCACCAGACAAAGCAAGGAACTGAACATGCCGAGACTTGAGCCTGCGGTTCAAAGTACCGACATTTCGGTTCTCGTAATCGTCAGCCTTAGCATCGACGTTGTTGGTCGGCAGTGTTGGTTCGATGGTGGGCGACTCCCTGCCAGCTTCTACATCGGGGTTCTTCTTGTCGATATCCATGTTTTGCAGCAGTGGTTGTAGCTCTCCTGGCGATGAGAGAGGAGACATCGTGGAAAAGAGGAGGCTCTGAGGTATTAAGCATAAAAAGTCTCTCTCTCCTCACTGAGAAAAGCTCCGTGGGCAGGTTTTCCCGGATGTGCAGAATTGGTGCTTGAGCCGGTGGTGGTGATGAGTGCTCCCCACGCTATGACAAACGGTTGTGAAGGTTGGTACAAGGGTTAGTCCAATGGATGGCGATGGACATGCAAGAATTTTCATGTTTGTGCAGATGCATTTTTGGCGATGGTTGGTGATCACCCGATAATATTTGATTAACATACTATCACCAGGGTTGTGTGGTAGAGTGTTAGTGCTCTAATAGCAAGATCTGCAGACTAAATGACCCTTGAATGCGGGCCCATAACCTAAAAGGGAAGCTCGTTTCTCGGAGCCAATGATGGATGGAGTGAGCCGTGATAACCGGCTTGGCGACTGATCCGAGGTCGGTGATGCACTGATTGATAAGATGACGAGGCAAGGATCTCGCGGAAGATGCGTATCAATCTGCAGAGATCGAGCCATTGTTCTGTGGCTGGCTCCACTGTCTGCCGAACGTGTTGCTTGTGGTTTTAATGTCTCAAGCTCTCGATCTGATACTGCACGACGACGTGGGGCTCCCTTTGAAGGTGATCTCGGGAAATGATCCGGTTCATGGAAAACGACAGAGAATAACTTACAAAATGGTGATTATTTGAACCCAGGTCTCTAGTGGCAATACATTAGGTCAACACGATCAAGTCGCGTTATCGCGTAGTTAGCCACCGCGTAACGAAGGCTACTCCCGTTACCCTATGGCTACAAATACAGTACTTGTAACTATGCGACAGCGTCCTCATGAGCACATGTGTCAATGACGTATGGATAAAGAAATTATCTGTAAATCCAGATAAGCCAGTCTACACAACAGTTGAACAATTTGAGCATTTTGCTTGTCACTATTCAGCCTTGAGAGGATGATCCTGGTGTCATCTCGTGACGTTGTGGTGACTAACTTTGTGCAAATGTGACCCTATTACAGTTCACGTTTTGGTTGCCAAGATCAGATGAGAATGATATCGGGGTGAAACAATTGTTGGCGAAATAATTTTATTACTCTAATCGGAGCAACTTGAAACAACAACAATGAATCTGGAGGGAGAATCACGCTGGATGCAGTAGTGTCGCGTCCATGACCCGTGCCAGCAGAGGTGGATATCAACCAATAACACCAAGCCCCGTTGGCTCAGTGGTAAAGCGTATCACTAGTAAACTTGCACGAAATGATAAGATCACTGGTTCGATTCCAGTACGGGGCAAGTTATCCATTCTGATGTCATTGCATCATTCTTATTTTTGTGCTCATCGTAAGCTAGAGGTATCCACCAATATTTGTTTCTGGGACGCGTAGCTCACTCACTATTTTGCTATCATTGGCCAATGATCCTTTTCACTGAACCTGGGGGGCTACCTTTGCGATTGGTGATAAACATAAGTCGTTCAATTAGTATACACTATAATAATACAAATAAAAGACATAGACTGCAGACACAACTCCTAAACCCTTGTCGTCACAATTACGCCTTCGCTAATGCGCCATCGACAATTTGCCAAGTATGGTCCCTCACTCTTCGGATCTGCTCCTCACTCCAAGCCGGCTTCTCAAAAACCTTTCCCTTCCGACTCACATACGCGTAATTCTTGTCCTTGATCTTCACGGCCTCATCAACACCGTTCAGCATGTGCTCAGCACAAGTGTCGGGTGAAACACCCAAGAGAGAGGCTGCACCAATTGAAGGGAGTCGCATGTACCATGGGAGCCCGTTCATGAGGTTCGTATTGACAATACCGGGTAGCGCATGAACGAAATGCCGATTCTTTCCCTCAGCTTTCTGCTCGGCCGCGTAGTTCTGGATCATAGCGTCTGTCATAGACAGACAGTGAGCCGCTGCGTTTCCGAGGCTGAAGTTGTTCTTGAGATCAAGATCGTCCCAATTAAGTTTATCAGGACTTCCACCAGTGCTGTCAAGCACGATCAAAACGTTAGCATCGTCTGTAAGAGAAGGAAGAAGTTCGCGGATGAGGAGTTGTCGTCCATAGTAATGAAGCGCCATCTTGCGATCAATGCCCTCAGATGTCTCTGTTCTCCCAGCAGTTGTGAGAATGCCCTGAGATACGACTAGGGTACTGAACCGATCTTGCGACGCCTTCAGTTCATCGGTGTAAGTTTTGATGGCACGCATTGAAGACGCGTCTAATTGCTTGAACTGGATGTTTGAGTGGTGAATGTTCTTTGGCTCATGGCGACCGCTGATGATGACGGTTGATGAGGGGGAGTTGGCGGCGAGGCGACAGGCGATGCCGTAGCCGATACCGCCTGTTCCGCCAACGACGAGAGACTTTGCTGCCATAATGTTTAGATTTGAGGTGACTGATTGATGATTGAGGGATGAACTACGTAGGCCGTGTCTTTATGTAACCGATGCTGATGCTATAACAATTTCGGAGTTTGTGCTTTTACGCTAAACTCCGGATTTATCTGCAGCTCCGCTCCGCAACATGTACAAGCCACTCCGCAGAACCAATCATCACTCACTTTCATGGGACAACAGTCTCCGTTTTCGTATACCGTACAGATAAAGTTTCGTCTCGAAATAAGCATGTTTGCTATCCACTTACGCAGTCACCACGCGACACATTAATGGTCGTCATATCTCATGCTCCAAGCCCAGTTCCTGGCGCATCTTCAGGACTCATCTTGACAGGCATCTTCAGCCAACCCTTCTTATCAGCCTCTAAAATCGCCTTCAACCAAGCATTCGCCATCTTCTCATAACCATCATCATTCGGATGCTTAGAATCGCCAAGATCTTCCTTTTTGATATCGATCGGCACCTCAAGAATATGTTTTCCCTTCTTTTGCCTCGCTGAGATAAGTGACCGCACTTGAGGGTTGAATTTATCCGTATTCGCTTGCATCTTTTTATCGTTGGCCCAAATCACTGGCGCGAGACAAATTGTGACATCTGGTGCGACTTTGAAGATCCCGTCGACTATATCTGCGAGAATGGATGCTGCGATGTCGAGATCTTTTCCTTGGTCCATGTTGTTTGTGCCGGCGTGGATGAGAACGACGTTAGGACGGGCTTGGATTGGCTTTTGCCAGTAGCCGTTGATGTCGGCTAGCATTTTCCCACTATGGCCCTCGTGGTGTCCATCTACCATGTTACCGTTCTTTAATGTACCGACCATGTTGACTTTGACGCCTTGCTTTAAAATCTTTTGTCGCAATGGGAGTCGGTATCCAACCAAGCCTGTTGAGCCGGTGCCTTTTGTGATGGAGTCGCCGAGTGGCAGAACTCGGATGTTGGGAAGAGCAACGACTGGTGAAATGGACGTTGCCACAAGCACCGCCAAAAAGGTAAGCGTATTCAAAATTGGAGAATGCATCTCGAATGAGGCTGAAGTCAGCTGCCGTAAGATGGCGTTGAGATCTAATTACACGATAAACACTCGGGAACCCAGAAAGTGGCGTCGAATGAGAACATCAGCCAAATAAATAGCCTTACAAACAATCGCCATAGCTCTCTCTTGACATCATCTTAACAACCCTCATGAGAACATAATGCATGTCGGTAAGCTATTTGATGCAAGTAAGATCTCGTGGTGTAAGCTCATTGGTGTCTTTTTATCCCGGTAGAGCATTAATGCCGGTGACCACCGCAGAGTGTGCCACCATGCCATACGTCTGCTGCATCATACGAGACTCGTTATCTTGGCTCGCTTAGAGATTCACACGGGAATGGCGGATTGAGGGCCTTGCAGCTTATCTGGCAGGGGTCATGGTTGGAGAAGCTTACTTTGTATGCTTGATGACGAAACTATTGATCGCGTGGACAATAGCGCTTGATGTTAAGTCCAATACTATGACACTGATATAAGTTGAGGGGTAGGTCATGAGCTTGACCGGATTGATCACGGATTACTGGTTTGTGATGAGTTTTGTTTCTGATCGTCGCTGTTGAGTTATTCCCATTGTTATCCCCAACCTCCCCATATTTGATCAACAATTGCAACTGTGCCGCATAAAGCTAACATGGATCATATGTGTTGACGGGACAGCCACCAATCCTGGAGACATTGTGATATTTTATCATATACTATTAATGATCAAAGTCAATGACCCTTATCATGGTAGGAGAAAGTTGACTCTGCAATGTGCTCTCGATACCCATTCTTCTCGTCATTTATGACGGCTTTCTTCACCCTGTTAGGCTCTCTCTACTCGCGAAACAGTCGGTTCCTTGTCGGCATCATCTCCATCATCAAGCATGTCGTCCATCTTCGACTGGTTATTGTGGAACTTGCTAGTAGCCGCCGCCGCATCACCTTTTCGTCCCGTGTCGAAAAGGACAGAAACCTCCTCAATGGTCATATTTCTGAGATTGTGAGCGGCAATTCAAGTGCAACAGTGAATAGAAGCATACCTTGTCTCAGGGAAGAAAAATAGGATAAGAACAAGATACATGGCAATGACCGCAATGTAGACAATGTAGCTATCTCATGTTAGCGAGAGTATGTAGAGGCCTTCTCAAATGACTTACTATTTCCAAGCAATTGCTTCAAGTGCAACTGGATTGACCCACTGATTGAAAGCTAGTGCAACACTCTGGACACTTAGTTCAATACTCAAACCCTTCAACCTGAGATTATACGGAAGAATCTCAGCACCGTAGGCAAACGGCAGCGGCGACCAGCTGATGCAGTAGAAGGTCTTGAAAAGGTACATCATCGGGACCACAGCAATACCGACACCATGCGATGGGTTCTCAGCAAAGGAACCGCTAAGGCCAGTGATAATTGTATAAGCGACACACATACCAACCGTGCCTGTGATCCAAAGTGTGCGTCTACCAAGACGCTCAGCACTCATGGCTCCTGCATAAGCCCACATAAGAGACCATATCGCCATGCCACCGTTGATGCCCGCGATAGCGCTGGATGAAGTGATGCCAACGAGCTTGAGGGCTGGTGACAGGTAATAAGCGATGATACCATTGCCAACCCAGTTGGAACCCGTACCCATGGTCACTAGAACAAGGAGGCGGCGTCGGTTACCTGGAGTCTTGAGAAAATCGCTGTACTTGGCGTTGTTGCTCTCTTTCTCCAACTGTAAAGCTTGGCAGATTTCATCGAATTCGTATCGAACTAACTCGTCGTTGAGATCGCCGTTGGCATGTTCATCGGCAAGAACTTTGAGCGCTTCTTCCGATCGGTCGTGGTCGATGAGCCATCGGGGGCTTTCGGGTACGAAGAGCAGATGAACAAGGACAACGGTTGGTGCAAAGGCTTGGAACAGGCAGGGTGCTCGCCATCTCCACTCGGTATTCGGCCAAGACAGTGTGCCATAGCAAAACCACGCAGCGACAATTTGGCCGACATAATAGTTACTGTAATAAGCAGTCGCAACATATGGTCTTAGACGAGGATGCGCCAGTTCCTGAAGAAGTGCAATACCGGTGATCTTTCCGAAAGGTCCAGCCGCACCGATAATGACTCTACCACCAATAAACGTTCCAATGTTCTTCGCAAAAGCATTGAGGAATGCACCGAGGATTAACAGCACTGAACCAACAGCCAAACACCACTTCCTTCCCCAAAGCCCATTGATCCACGATGCTGCGAAGGGGGTGACGATGGCTGGGAGAAAAAGACTTGCCGAGATGAGACCCAGCGTATTTCCAGATGGATAGTTGAAGTATTCTTCCCATTGGGGGATCGCTTGGAGACCGTTCATAAGGGAGGCGTCGAAGCCAAGGTAGAACACCGCGAAGTAGAAGCCGACGCAGTGCCAGACATTCTTACGCAGACCCGAGTCCTTGTACCACGTTGGATGTGTGTTGTTCTTGAGATGAGCATAGTGCAAGGTTCTGGTGGCCTTTGGCCTAAAGAACTCGGCGACTGCCTTGAACATCTTGAAAAGCTCACCGACGAAGGAGCTATGACCAGACGAATTACAACTTGATGATCAGTTCTCACTCACTTATATATCCTCGCGCAGAACCCGTCGCCTTGGGTCGAAGGTCGAGTCTCTGCGGGGTAGACCTGGGGTAAACCTGGGGTAGCGGATAACCATGCCCATGGGGTGATCCTTTCTCGACATGGTTACAAGCTCGGTTGTAGTAGTTGATCCGCCAGTCGGACGGATGACCGATTCATCGAACAGAAGTCCAGGTTGCTAGACGGATCGATGTCCGGGCTAGAAGGCTGTATGCTTCCGGGAATACGCCCACAACACGCCCTTGCATCCACAGTAGTCTAGGTAATAGTGGTACGAGACCAATCCAAGACTATGGGAGAGTCGCATTGGAATGACTTACAGTGTCCTTCATTTTAGATAGAGGAATTGATGGCCTTGGCCAGCTGATACGGATTCAAGTATCCAGACAACTACGCAGGGAAGAGCAGCGATCTCAAGGATACATGAAGAGTAGCGATCAAGAAACGTATGGTTATGATGATTGTATTATCCAAACAAGCTCACGAAGAAGCTTGTTCAAAGGCCTTGCGGTTCACTGCCGTAGTGGGCTCACCACAAAACTCCCCATTCTCATCCACTACCCTCAGAATATTTTCCATAGCCATTAGCTCAAAGTTAATTCTCGTTGTGATGGCCGCTCCTCCATTATGACAAGTTAGAGTGACGTTATCCATAGCTGCAAGTTCTTCTGAGACTTGAGGTTCGTGGTAATGAACATCTAGCCCAGCAGCAGAGATCTTGCCATTCTTGAGGGCTTCAACCAACGCATCTTCGTTAACAATCTGACCTCGAGCTGTGTTAACGAGTCTTGCACCATCTTTCATGGCGGCAAATGCTTCTTTGTTGATGAGATCTTGAGTATGAGCGTTGAGTGGGGTATGGAGAGTAATGCAATCTGCAATGCCCAGTAGCTCGTGGAGAGATGAATGATACGTCGCTTGAAGTTCTTCCTCGACTTCCGGAGGCGAGCGAACCACATCGTAATAGTGGATCTTCATACCAAGAACCAAACCTGCTTTTCGAGCCACTAATTTGCTGATGTTGCCAAGACCGACAATACCGAGGACATGACCTCGAGGGTTATAAGAAATGGTTGCGATGAGTTTGTGCATCCTCTGGAATTCCTCTGGATCACAAGTACGTGCACCACGCTGTGAAAGCCAGAAGTTTCGGAATACCGATAGGATCATGAACAGAGCAGTATCGGATACGGCTTCGTCGCTGGCGCCGGCACCGTTGGCGTACCAGATGCGGCGACGACCGAGAGCATCGACATCAGCCCAGTTGAAGCCTGCACCAGCCGACGCGAAGATCCGAACTGTTGGTGGCAGAAGAGATATAAGTTCTTCATCCCATTGGCCCATCTCGCCACCGGTTTGGAAGTGTGGACGATATATCGCCGAGAACTGGCCATATCTGACAAGGTATCAGCGATTTCCTAGAGAGCCAGCCATGACGCTTTGAAAGACTCACTTGTTCTCTTTTAGTGCTTTGATAAATGAATCTCTATCAGGTTCTTCGTTCGCGACAACGTCAAATCGCTTCGTAAAGACATTGTTGTAAAAGTCATGATTATACTTGATATCCTCGCCTATGCGGAGAACGATGGGTTTCTTTGACGCCATGACCAGCTGTAAGAATGAAGGAGAATCTTTCTTGGCAACAATGATTGATGAGCAGTTACTGTGCTTTTGTTTCAATGCCAAACTATCCAAAATTAGATAGTTGCTTTCTATTACAGACTCTCTGTTCACTTTGACATGATTTATGTTAATTGTGCCGTGATCACCGTTATTGTCCCTAGCCCAAGGGTTCGTTGATTCTAACACGGAAATATCACCGAGGTTGTCGTAAGCCCGCGATAAATCCGCTAGCATGAGGGGAACTCCACGAACGGCCTTCACTTTTGCACCCCGAGCAAATGCATTCTTGACATTATCCGAGCTTTTCTCATTGCCCTCTTACAGATTTGGATTTCTTCTTATAAGCGAGAAACTAATAGTTAATGACATTGTGATATTGCGACACAAGTAAGTCATATTTGTCGCTATTCGCCTCGAAAACCTTGGGATGAATTATTATGCCGATATCCGAGGTGCGACTCATGCTTCGGAAAAGGGTGGTGAGGAAGACCAGGGTATCGACAATGTGACATGGGCGGCGAATAGGCATGAAGACCGTAAGGTCGACGGCTGGTCCTTGGGCAAGATCCTTGCCCGTTTCCGACAGGATTGCATTCTTATTCGTCGTGGCCATTCCGTCGAGATGTAGTTCCAGCAATTTCCCGCGACGTTCTAGTGGCCAAAAGTCAGAAGGGCTCATAAAGCAAAATTTCTTTTATTCCCTGAGTTAAGTTTTCGCGTATCTTGAGTCTAAAAAATTAATCGGAGTCAATACGACTACACAAGGTTCTTGGTACCTGTTACGTGAATTACCGTACTGGGTTCCGACAATGAATCGATACCCGAGCAGGAAATTCATTCAAGGCGATGTAAGGAATGCCACTTTGGAACAACGTCCGTTAGGGGGCCAATACTGAACAAATGTGTAAGTATCAGTGAGAAAAAAATAGAGTCCAGTCTATTTTACTTGTCAGGAGGTTATGGTCTTCTATAGGGTATACTCTGCTGAACTAATATATTGTAACTATAGGGCTATAAAACATGCGATATTGGGCTATTAATATACTGAAAACGTGCTACCCCGGAACCCCTTTTGACATGGACCCGATATTAGCTTCATGCATATTTTATCCTAGACCCTAACATTGATTTGAGGAACACGGTGTTTGAAGCGGGTTCAGTTCGTGGAATATTGGTGCGGTTCCAGACTTCCATATTCTATCAAGTTGCCAACGTCATGCCACATGGCAAACTGCTGTAGAAGTCAAAACACAGGACGCACGTAACCACTACCACAAATAGCATAAGAATCTTGTTAATCTCAAAAAGAGGGTAAGAAACTGTTCCTTGGGCATTGAACCTCACTCACTTTGGAGGTGCTGCTGGTTTGTCATTCGCCCAAAAGATGAATCGATCACCGCTTATCAATTAAACTCATCTAAAGATAAAACCTCTTAAAGCTCCTAGATGTCATGGTCTTTCTGGAGGTGGCCCGATCACGGGACATATAGCTTAACTTATGCCTTGAAATAGCTAGATCCGCTGAGTGGCGTTCGTTCCAGAACCAAGTGGTCGATCCCCTTCTGGCGTTATCTATCAAATCGTGGTCATTACATCTTACGAACTGTCAAATGCGCCCTACAGCGCCAACGTGGGAAAAAATTCCATGAGAAGTGATCTCGTCAAGCTTGTCCAAGCCATGCAGTCTTAGAACCCCCCGCTATACACATGACTCGCTCAGGCGGCACACCTTTTGGTTCCCCGACATTTGGCTCCCGAGGAACCCACACGGCAGGCGGGTTCGGCAACGGGGAAGAGCCCGGAAGACCATCAAAAACTGGATTTCCTCGTCGCAAGACGAACCCTTCAGGCTTAGTGGTGCTTCCGCCAAGGAAGATCGGCGTTACGGCATTTGGCATTGCGGTTCCGGATCCTCAGCGCATAAGCCGGGGTTTTGCAACGTGCTGACCGATCCTATCAATCCATCATATGACATGTAAGTCTCCGAATATGAAATCAACGAATCTTAAGAAAAAAACCAGATGAACGGTTACGCACGCACAGATGATCTACCGCACGTGAACTGCTGCGTTCATCACAATGCATGGTGATTTCCTTCGGAGAAGGGATCGGCAGTCTGTGCTTTGCAATCGCTGGTGATCTGTGGAACGACGCGGAACGACCCCAGGCCCTTAGCCCGAGTAATATATGCAAGCTGAACGAGACGGGCTCTGCCGCTGCATAAGGCTCATGACTAGGCAATTTAATTCGACGTGCCAAGGTCGAAGCTGCAACACTGAGTCCTTGTTATTGCTCAGAAACGTTGCTTGCATAGCTTCTAGTGGACTCCTCGCCCACCTTGTTGAAACTCTAAAGGACCGGATAACAAGCTTAGTTTGACCAAAACGTGTTCCGTTCTCCATTAGTACCTTTTATTCTTGACTATCTTTAACTATTGTGAATCTATTGCAGTGCATTACCTGTCGTGGCAGCTTCCTGACCCTCCTTTTACGCATTGACATGACAAATAATCCTGGTCCATCACCGCATGTCCCAGGACCCTGAGCTGAGACATTTATCTCGTCTTGTTATCACCGCTGACTCAGAAACCCTCCGAATTTATTCAGATCTTTCACTTTAGTTGACAAGTAGCGCCAACGCCGCGGGTCAGCACGGACTTTGGTACCAAAAATGATTGCGGGACGGTGTAACGTCCGCGGTGATATGACATTGAACTGCTAGGTAAATGCTTGATGTTTTTGACAGGCAGCTAGTGAACCCTAATACAAGTAGATATAAGAGTAGCATCAATCCCTCCTCGTTTCTGAGATCTGCACACAAACTTTCTCGTCCAGATCGTCTGTCATCATGCGCTGCAACGTCTTGTCACCCTCGCTCTTGGCGCTCAGCCTTTCGACCAGTGTCACTGCTCGTCCCGAGATTCCTTTCATCAGTACACTTCTCGACCCCTTGCAGCATATCGTCAAGTCTGCTTACGCTGGTGATGGGCTCAAGGTTGGACATCTTGGCGAGCTGGGTGGCATCCCGGGTGTCGACGCCGAATACGACTATGTCGTCGTAGGAGGAGGCACAGCGGGAAACACCATTGGCTACAGACTTGCAAAGGCTGGCTACAGTGTCGCTATTGTTGAAGCTGGTCCCTTTCTCGAGATCTCCAAGCCTATTCTCGCGACATCGCCTGGTGGAGTAACGGCCGGCAGTGGTGCGAGTCTTCTCGACTCTAACCCCCTTCGCGATTGGAGATTCACGACAACGCCGCAGACGGGCGCTGATGATCGCGACATTCACTACGCTCGTGGCAAGGTCCTGGGTGGCTCCTCTCAACTCAACTTTCTGGTGTACCACCGACCGACCAACGGTACTATGGCCAAGTGGGCTGAGGATGTCGGAGATGATAGCTACACGTGAGTGTTAAACCTGGAACGTAGTTAGAGTATGGCTGACAATAAAACAGATGGGAGCAGATGTTGCCTCACTTCCAGAAGAGCCCCTCATTCACACCACCGGACAATGAGAAGCGCAACGTGACAACCGACTATGACCCTTCCGCATTCTCCAAAGAGAAGGGTCCTCTTCAGATCAGCTACGCCAACTACGTCCCCTCCTGGGCTGTTGTCGTAGAGAAGGGTCTCAAGTCCCTTGGATTCAAGGGCATCGATGGTTTCAGCAGCGGTAGTCTTCTCGGCTACGCATACACCACAACAACTGTTCAGCCCAAGACCGCTACCCGAAGTGCTTCCGATGACTTTGTCAAGACTGCTCGAAGTGAGAAGCTCAAGACTCTCAAGGTGTACACTGAGAGTCTTGCCAAGAAGGTGACCTTCGGTGATGACAAGAAGGCTACTGGTGTTGAGGTCAGCTCTGTTGGTATTGACTACACTCTCAAGGCTAAGAAGGAGGTCGTTGTCAGTGGTGGAGCCTTCCAGTCTCCCCAGGTTCTCATGGTTTCTGGCGTTGGGCCCAAGAAGCACTTGGAGGAGCTCGACATTCCTGTAGTTGCCGATCTTCCTGGAGTTGGCCAGAACCTCTGGGATCATGTCCTCTTCGGGCCCTCATTTGAAGTCCAAGGTCTGGAGGACACTCTTAGCGCGGCTATTAACAACGATACTGTTTTCCAAGGCGCGCTTGATGCCTATGCTCAGCAGCAAGCTGGTCCTCTGACATCCAACCAGGTCGAGCTCTTGGGTTGGGAGAAGGCTCCTGAGAAGTATCGATCCAAGTTCTCCAATGAGACTCTCAGAGACCTTGCAACCTTCCCCGATGACTGGCCCGAGATGGAGATCATTCCTCTTAACGTCTACTCCGAGGACTGGTCATTCCCTATCCTGCAGCAACCCACTGATGGAAAGAAGTACACCAGTCTTAACGGCGCTTTGGTCGCACCTCTATCCCGCGGCAACATCACTCTTCGAACAAACTCAACCACCGATGCTCCTCTCATCAACCCCAACTTCCTCACCAAGAAGGCCGATCAAGAAGTTGCCGTCGCCCTGTTCCGTCGTCTCCGAGAAATCGCCAAGTCCACTCCTCTGAAGGACACTGTTCTCAAGGAGGTGTACCCTGGAGAGGAGCACGCGTCAGATGAGCAGATCCTCGCTGTCCTTCGTGACACTCTCATGACTGTTTGGCACGCTGCTTGTACTTGCAAGATGGGCAAGAAGGATGATGACATGGCTGTTCTGGACTCCAAGGCTCGTGTTTATGGTGTCAAGGGTCTCCGAGTTGTCGATGCCTCTGCTTTCCCTGTTCTCATTCCTGGCCACCCTGTCGGCACCGTATATGCGTTGGCCGAGAAGATTGCTCATGATATCATTACGGAAGAGAAGAGTGAGGGTTCAGCGTACAAGGTTGATATTGATGTGGAAGTTTCTTAAAGCATTCTTTAATTATTTCTCTAATATTTTGTTAGACTTGCCTTATTCTTTTTTAGACGTACATACACACATTCACTTAGATTTCCTGAACATGAACTGGAGCAATTTCTACCCCTCACTATTGGCATAACAATCATCCAATCTCCATAATGACGTATCAGACTCTTTCTACCTCGAGCCTTGATCGACACACAATACACTGCGCCATCCGTTGCATATTCTTTCAACTGACCAAGCCCCCCATCCGCAAAGTGTAAGTGGAGTTGGGCGGAGTCGTGCCCTGATGAGAAAAAAAGTGCCGATGGCCAAAAATGAGGGACACCAGATTTGAACTGATAACCTTTAGGAGTCACGATTTTTTCAAGGGGAACTTGAAGAGAATTCGCTGGAATCTAACGCGCTACCGTTGCGCCAGCCCCCCAGCGTCGGTTGTCGAGCGGGTTCTTAATTGTGTTGATGCATCCCGAAGCCAACGTGCCAATTAGCAGTCAATCTCAGTCACCATTCGCATCTAGGTGCTTCACAAAATCGGAACTATTGATGAGAGAAAGCAATATCGCTAAGTGAAAGATGATAATTATAATTAGACCCTGCTTCAGTGGTTGGACAGTGTTTGCTTGCTACTTTGCAAGGTAGAGCTTCAGTTTGCGTTCGACCTTCTGAGCGGATCGGGCATACGGTTCTCGTTCCCAACACAGAGTTAGCTACAGAATAACCAGCGACACAAGGGTTCAAGGCAAAAAGGGAAGACAGGCTTAGAACACCCGTTGATTGCTCAACTTGGCAAAAAGTAAACGCTAGGACCGAGCGTGGATCGAACACGCGACCTAGGGATCTGCAATCCCTCGCTCATACCACTGAGCTATCGATCCTTGTAATCGTTGAGTGTTCGGATTCCGAATCAGCCCTCATGTTCCATATTCTGCTAGGCGCAAGCGACAAGACCAAGGAGCTCCCTACCTAGGCGTTGATATGATGATATCGAGTTAAAATTATGTTGCTGTAACTGCACAAAGGCACCAATCAACATGGAACACACTATACAGAAGCTTTGTCTTTAAAGCTGCACTGAGCTGCTTGCTACTGATACTTCTCCCTTATCTAAACTCTCTGGAAAGTTACTTTAGGTAAGTCTTGAAATAGCATTTCACCCAATGTCACGGAGGCTTTAGTGAAAGACACAATTTTCTATTATATATACGAAATAAAATATTAGACTTAGTTTTTACTATCACTTTATAATATTCTTCTTATATTTAAAGAACGTCTATCTAGTATTCGAATTTATCCGTTCACTTGTAGTCGCTCACATTACTTCAGTAGCAGCCACACTCTATTGACTTTATTTTATTGTCTGTACTTTGTGGTCTTGATTGGTGCTCATGAGAGCTTTGGCCGTAAATATGAGAGTTTGTTACACTGTGGCAGTCCAGTTTTGTACTGTTAAACATCCTATGAACACTGCCAGATCAGTGACTCAGTTGGAACGAACCAATCCCAGTGGCATTGACAGGGTAATCAAGCTTTCACGCACCGTGATTTATCCATTTAACTTTATAAAGTCCCCACTTATTATCTTTCTTAATATCTTTTCCATCCTGTCTCTCCTTTCTCTTCCCACCATTCATCCTCACATCTTTGATCAGCAACCTCACCGAAAATGGACGAACTACCCGCCGCCCCTCCGAGTAGAAAGGAATTCCGCAGCTACTCTAGTGGCCTTCCAGATTGTCCAAATCTTGTCGCGCGATCTACCACGACTCCATGGAGCGGTCCGGTATGTGATTGGGACGTCTATGACAGAATATTTGACCCTGTCGAAAAGCACGCTGTTGTTCCAATATGGAATGACTCCACAGGCCCACTGCGTCAAAAGATTCTCGAAGCTGTACAGGATATTGACTGGAACGCTATCGACATCCTCCGTTGCGGTTCCGCCGACTTCAATGATCGTCACCTTGTTCGACCAGTCATCCTTTTCGTGTCGGTAGGACCCGAATCGACAACATGGCTGAACGGCCGTGTCCCTGAAATGCCGCGACGTTCTACGAGAGCACGGTATCAACGACGTTGAAGTCGAGATAAAGGAGTCCACAATCACGCAGTGCTGCTCGAGTGATCAGGATCAAACAGAAAGGCAAGACTCATAACCAGAACTTAAGATTTATGCTAACTGAAGATAGTAAACCGCCGGCAGCAAAACCCAGCCCGCAAATTCCGACTCTTCAAGAAGAGGGTTTCAGAAGGGACAGTATCCAGGTCTCGGAGCTCCTGGGTACCAAGATCGCCCCGTCTCGAAATCCAACACCTACGTAGCGACAAGGTCAAAGAAGGGAGTAGCCTACAGAGACTTGAGCCTTTTGAGTCAATGGAATCACGAACTGTTGGTCACGTCCTTTTTTCACCAAAGTTCGGGTTGAGCAGTTCTTCGCCGGCCCGCTTCCGCGACTGGCTTTAATAGAGCTAGATCAGAAGAAGCACCAAACGCCGGTGAAGCAGTTGCGAAATACGGCACCCGAGGGGCTTCACACAATCAATGTTTAGCCCGAGTTCATGCTTTGCGAGTATATGGGCCAAGGACGAAAGTGAATATATTGCATCCTTGCCGGGTTTGATACTTTCACACAGACAGGTGTGATGCCAGAAGATGAAATGAGATGTCCCGACTTTGAATTCGCAGTGCCAGGAACGACTGTTATTGATGAGAATTTCATGCGAGTATGCATGTATGTAGCGCCAGCGGAGCAAGCCACGGTGTCACCAACACAGCCAGGTCGGTGGTCCGAAGATTTGTCGGAGGCGTCCCGATGGTTTCTGAAGAATGGTGCATCTTGGGCTCTATTGCGTGTGAAAAGAGGAAGCATTTCTCTAAGCAGGGAGAATCGGGCGCCAGTGTCATGGGAGACGACGGTCGTGTCGCCGCAATTCTGACGTCTGGTGCCCAGGGGGGTAACCGAGGAATCCACCATATCTCGTTTGCAACACCCATCTAATGGCTGTTGGAAGATATTAGAGGATATGGATATGATGTGGAGTGGATGGGCAAAGAAGTTTCCCTTGGACTATCTCCATCAACGTCTATAATCTAACCATTGACTGGACGGCTTCACTGGGAGGTACCACTAGATACCATTCAGCCGTGGATTATTCTGGCAGAGTAAGCGCCATCTACTAGGCAGTCAATCGGGGCAGGCTGAACAATTCGCTCGCGATAATTAGAAATGACCATAGACACGTTGGCAATCAATGTAGATTATTAGCCATGGCTAATACAGATGATATCAAATTGATGTTGCTGTTCATAACTAAAGTGAGCCGCCTCTATAGCTCAGTGGTAGAGCGTTGCACTTGTAATGCAAAGGTCCATCGTTCAATCCGGTGTGGAGGCACGCAAATTGCTTTTTGTCAGATTGGCCACAGGTTCGTTCTGACGAGATATTTGTTGTATTTTTTCATAAATTCGGTTGCTCAATTGAAATTAACTTTTGGATCCTACTCTCTCGTAGATGGCCCCAAGAAGCTGAGAATGCACATGGCACGACACCCATTGCTGATGTTTGACAACACCTCTCAATTTCTCAATTGGTATGCTGCCCCACAATACCTAGCACTTCCCCGCTCCCTTCAAAGCGTATTCCTTGATTGCCGGCTCTTGCTTCACCTTGGGCAAATACGTAACAACAGAAATACCCGCAATGATAATCGCATTCTCAGTAATCAACAGATCTTCCAATCCACGTCCAGGCGCCATATATGAGGCACAGACTGTGCCCGAGTCCAGCCTGGAGATCTTGCCAGGACCGCCATGAGTGAGCGCGTCTTTGGCCAGAGCGAAACTGAGAGGGTCTATGAGCATGCTCTCATGTGTATAAAATGAACCACCTGGCTTTCCTGCGCAAACCTTTTGGACTTCAGCATTTGTGACGCCGATGTTCCTTTCGTCGAGCAAATAAGCCAAAGCCCCGGTACCCTCTTGCGGCTGGACGATCTCGTCTAGCAAGCTGGAGTACAGACTTGTTGTCGGTACGTATCCTGAGTCGCCGCCATCTGAGCGAAGAGTCTTGATGCAATTGCTACCAGCTTCTTGCTGGACAACAGATGGCGTGTTGGTAATTCCCGAGAGGTCACGAAGTTGGCTAGGATAGTGCCCTTATGAATTCGCGCTGATGGCGACACGATTGGTCGTGACTTTGCGAGTCGATGGCCAGTAATTGCATGCCCATTGAGTATCAATGTTGCCCTGCGACCAACCAATGAACGCTTCGCTTTGAGTGGGAGGCGATGTAGTTGAGCGCGTATGCAGCGTACTCGGCATTGATCCGTGCATCACCAAGCAGAAGTTCAGGTACTTTGACCCATACGGGATCAGCCCAGTCCACACCGGTAAGCAATAGGATGAAGCTGCCCCGAAATGAGGTCCATCCGGTGGCTCCATTACCAGGAAATACAATCACAGGTAGCTTTTTACCATACGTGAAAGTGTCTGGGATGGGCATAGCAGATCTGAGTTTGTCCTCGCTGAGTGCGGAAGGCACATCGCAGCTTGCCGCCTTTGGGTAGACGCTCTTGGGCGGATCAGGGTGTCTGCAGTGATATTAGACGAACACGCTGGGAAGGCGGGCTTTGTTGGCGTACTGGTTGTTGTTTCCATTCTCTGCGGAGCCAAAACCTTGGGCGTAGCTCAGTAGATCATCGGTCGATTCAGAGGCGATACCATTCGCCTGACGTTGCGACTTTTTCAGTGATAGACGAGGCGTCGGCGATGCTCTTTAGCTTTATGGTAGGTTTCAGCTTTTCCAACGTATCGAGTGTCTTTTCCCTATCTCCTTTGTTCAGGGCGTCGCCGAGTTCATCGAGTAGCCCGTTTACTGTCACAGCCAGGGCATTATTAACGCTATTGAAGAGACCACTCAATGCTTGCCATCCTTCAATAAGCGACGCTCTATTGGGAGTATATGGCGCTGCAAGCCCAATGCCGGTCAATCCCAAAACTGCAAGCAGTTCCGAGAGGCGCATTGCCGATGGAACATCGGACAATTAATGCATAGATAACAAGATAATGGTCAATTGACTGCTGAAAGATAGCCCAGCTTGCAGTAAATAATTAGGGAGTCCCTTTTGCGAGGAGACCTCGACCCATTACGAGAAGATAACTTAACCCGCAATTGAGGTTACCTTCTTCAGGTTGTACCGCATCGAGCGCTGCGCTCGGTCGTACACGCTTTGATCTATGACGCGAGAACTGTGATTCATGCGACTATCTATCCTTAGCACACCCTCTCATCTCCATACTATTCACGAGTTGATCGCCATCTGCTGACAGGGAGTCAGGATCGACAGTGGCTTCGGCTTGCCCCTCTAGCGGGTTCGACCCTGTTGGCTGGCTTTAGGTACGCGCTCGGTCTTTGGAACTATTGAACCCTAATAAGTTAAGTGTTTCGGCACGGGCATTTTCTCCACAGCGGCAGTTGAGATTTGCAGCGGGATGTAAAGCTTCCGAGCTGCAGAGTCCACTCGGAATGAATTGAGAAGTTGTTTGGTGGTTCATCACTATACACCTTTCATGGATTTATTCGGTATGCATCGTATCTTCCACACTCTCACATGTCTCAGGAGCTGTCGCACAAAATTGGCAAAAGGGCTATTATTGTTGATGCAGAATTAACCAGCACAGCAAACTTCGTAAGACTTAGAAGTAACATCCAATTTCACCTCTCCAGTCAAAAATTGATAGTCACGGCAGAAATCGGTATAACCTCCTCAACGACTGGATCGCGCCTTATTTCCAGTGGTGAATAGCCCTCCCAGGATGCCTCCAATACCCTCAATAACGCCGCGCAGAGGTCCCTTGGAGACACCAGCATAGCTTCCGTACGACTCAGTGTAACCAGGGAACTTCTCGAACAGCTTCATGTTCACCTTCTGCAGCTTAGGGCAAGTCTTCCCAGCAAGAAGTTGTCGAAGCTTGTCCGCCAACGGCGTCAAAGCCTTGGTCACGTCAGTGAACTGACTTCCAAGAACATCAGGCGCAGCAGCCATGATGATTTGCATAACGAAGCATTCAAGATTGTCTCTTTCCAACAACATCGCAGTGTTGAAAACGCCACCGGTGAGATCACCTATATCCACACCCGCGAAGGAGTTCACTTTGCCGGTGTTACCGCCGATGTTCAAAAGACGAGGATACTTGGCAGCATGCTCTAGAATATCAACGAGGAAGTCAGTGATGGAGAACTCGTCCTCAACAGGTCGGCGGTACCAGTTTTCTGGGATGCGCTCCCAACCTTGGTTGACCTTGAAGTTGCCAGGCTTGTCGCCTTCGACGCCAAAGAAACTGGTAAAGACCTCACGCGAAAGATATCCCTCAGGATACGTATCTGAGTGATTGGCCATCATGCGAGGGGGGAAGGAATACCCAGCAGGCGAAACCAATATTCCAGCGAAAGGAGAATAAAAAAAGTGGCTGTTTGTATTCTCCGAATCTTGAAATTGCTTGTAGTGAAAAGGTGCAAGGGCGGAATACTGCTCAGGCGCAGGAGTATTTTCGCGGATGGCACTCCAGTACTCTACAAAGCGCTCAAGGACGACGTTGAAGTTGTTGCCAGTCACATAGAGATCTCCTCTTGTGGAGCTGACATCAGACTCATACTTGTTGTGGCTTCCGCTGAGGCCAGATGGAGTGCCGAGAATACCGCCACCGTTGAGAATGTTCTGACTGAAGCTGCTTGGACCGCCAATGGAGTAGCCGGGGCTAAGTGAGACTGGGTTGCCGGTGAATACAGTTCCATAGACGGCGAGGAAACCGCCGAAGTCAATACTCATGCCATAGACCTCGTTGGTAGCCTTGATGATGGTTTGCATGTCTGCGACACCATTTCTCGGAAGGTATCCATGGTTGGCCAAGGCATTGAGTCCAGGGCAGGGTCCTTGTCACCTTATTAATATGGCCCCATGTTGAGCAGTAGATAACTTACCTCTTTGATCGCCGGCTTTGAAATTGGGAGGCAGGAACTCGTGCTCGCCAGAAACACTGATACGCTGTTTCTCGGCATCGAACTTTGCGGCTCGCTTCTCCTTTGCGAAAGGGCATTCACCTGCATCCCTCTTCTCCCTTTGGGAGTAGGGACATGCTGCAGGGCTTCGCTTTGTGTGCTCTTGATAAGTCTTGAGCTGCTCGGCGCTCATCTGAGGGAATGCAAGAGCTGTTGGGAACAGGTAGGCTGCTGCGAGCCACGAGGACAGAAAGAGCTTCATGATGAAAGGATGGAGGGTGAAGGAAGTAGGAAGGGAGAAGGGCGGTTGCTACAGACAAATACTGGTGAGAAACAACTCGACTTTTATCCAGTTCCTTGCTTCCGTACCTCTGTACCTCTGTATTACTTTTTTTTCTTCTTTTCTATGGTTCGCTCACCAAACCTCCTCCTTGCAGTCAATCTGCATCGATGGCGTTCTGCATGCTGTCATGTCTCAGTTGAACAGACCAGCAACACAAATATGAGCACGCTGGGACAATTCCCAGTTTGTGTCACCAACTGCCGATCTTCGCAGCTAAGATGTTGGCTATTAGAGATCACCGCTAATTAATTGGCTTGGAGTAGGTCCCTGTTGTTCAACAAGGAGCTACCATTAGATGTAAGCAGTTTGAGGGGTTAGCAAGGTTAGGATCTTCAATGGACCAAAATACGGGTATAGCCGGACTTCCCGTTGCACTAGGGACAGTCTAATCGAGATTATTGAATGCTAATGTTATGCTTGCCATTAGAACTTTGATGATTGGTGAGCGTGACCCGCATGTCTGTGCGATGTTGGACTTTGGTGGCAAGTGGTAAGCAAAGATACGAAAGATGCAGCAGAATAGCCGTTCTATGACATCAACCTTAGCACAACAACACCTATTCTCGTATCCGTCCCGGGTCGCTTGATCTCGGAGAAAAGGTTGCGTGATTTGCTAAACCTCATAAGGAATAGTCTCGTCTTCAAAGACCTCTCAGCTGGGAGTTGAAGATCGATGTACACCGGCAATCTACCGACTTGGTAGGCTGGGACTTTTTGCTCGGGCTCTCTATGCCATAAAACATAAACCTTGGTCAGAGTTACAATTGCGAGCATAAGTTCGTAAACATACATGCGCAAGGCGATGTTGAACTACCAGACCAGAGCTGCATTACGATGTTGACTACCCAGAGGCTTCAGGTACGGCTCTCGCCAGATCTGTAGATCCTCTTTTCTAGTCAACGGAAACGATCTCCGGATCGACGCCAAGAATGATAGCTTGCACTAGCAGGCCTCGCTGATCGTCAATTCAGCCTGCTGCTCTGATACATGAATTTTCATTGGCACGCGTATACGGGTACAACACGAGCTCGGCCCAATACTTTAGCATCCTCTGCACGGTAAATGTGCATAACTGGAAGGCCTGCAGTTGAACTAGCTTTGATGGGTTACAGTTACATATGCAAGTCAGCCACAGCGCACGCTACTGCACCTCTTTAGATTACAGTTTGGTGACAAATACGTGTGCATGGTACCATTTCCTGAGATCGTATTTGTTCTCGAGGCTGTCGTATCTGTGGTTGGGTGGACTTTACGACGACGACAAGCCCATATCCGCAACTTCCATTACCTGGCTGGCGTAGGGGCCTCGAAAGGGATGAGGGAGAACCATGCTACCACTGACAAATCCCTTCGGGTTTCCCACAAGCCCTAATTTAGAAGCTCTGGCACTTTGTTTCATCCTTTTAGCTTGTTCATTCTTCTAATATCAGTGCCATGACCGTATTTTGTTAATAGAAAGGAGCAGTCTCAAACTTTGCAATCAAGGCTGCTGCTACATCCCAGAGAAAGTATGGGTATAGATCTCGCCGGTAGACAATTGACTTCCAAAAATTCTTTTCCATCAGCCTGTCGCTCCGAGTCCTCCTATATACCGGGAGGTTGGAAAATCGGGCGAGAATAGCTAAGTCAGGAAGTGCGAAACCTGGTAAAAGGCCGAAAAGAGCGGCTCGCTGTTTTCCCAAAATACAGCCACTGTCCAAAATGCCGCCATGGACCCTGGCTAAAAGCTGATACAGCAGGAGTAATAACAAAGAAATAACTATTCAAATGACTTAGGAGCTTAACCCGGAGAATTGAGATGTAATAAGCCGAATGAGCTTTTAGCAGATTCTCACAGCATGGTATCGAGGCAGTTGACATATAAGTGAGCTCTTTTTTATGCTTCTTTGCCTGATGTTCGAATGTTGACTATTTACTTTAGAGATTAAACAAGATTCCACTATGTCTTCTCCATTCTATGTTCCAGTCTCGCTCGATCATACTACCCTTCTTCTCTCCGATGTTCAATCTCAAATCCTCCGACGTTTCTCCCAAGAAGACCAAGCTTCTTATCTCGGCAAAGTCTTGAAACTTTTAAACTTCTTCCGCTCAGAGATCAAGTCTCGTCGTGCCTCAGCCAAGTCAAAAGATTCTCACTCCCTCTATGATGATGTACCGCTGATCATCCATCATACACTTCCCTTCAACATTAACTCAAACGCATTCGTGTCACCGTACAACAAGCTCGCAAGCTGGGTGGCCAAGCTCGAAGCAGGCGGTGCCTTCGCCAACGCGCCTTCTGATCCTCATCGTCCTCACTACGGTGTTCCCGCCGAGCTGGTACCTCCAGGGGGCTGGGGCGGAAAGGATGAGATCCTGCTTGGTAAACTACAGCCAAACTGTTTTGGGTCCTCAGACCTACTCGCTTATCTACGAGCTCGTGGGATTAGGCATGTTGTACTGGTTGGATTGACGACTATGGGGAGCATACTGAGCAGTGCGAGCGCTGGCGCTGAGCTGGATTTTCATGTTATCTGTGTTGAGGATGGGATCATTGATGATGACCCTGAGGTTCATGGCTTTATTATGAAGCGAATTCTCTCAAAGTTTGTTGACGTCGTCACGGCTAAGGATGTCGTGAGCCTTGGAAAGAAAAGCCAAGTGGCTAAACGGCATCCGACTCGAGACTCAGGTTATCGTTTCATTTCATGATACATATTCCTATACCAGTAAGTATCCAAACAGTATTGACGCCCGCCATATCTATCATGAAACATATCTCATAAACTCCAAGCCAAACTATGCATATCTATGTACCAACCGCGGTGCACTCGGCATCTGTGTAACACCTTGCGTATGCTCAAGAGCCGGTGCATTCGATCCGTCACTAATGTTTCCACTCTGAAGCTGCGTTCCTCTCTGTTTTCTTGTTTTCTTCCTGATACAAGAAAATATCACACAAAGCAGCAAGATCAGAATAACTCCACCAACTGAAGCCGCTGTTGCAATGACAGCTGTTCTGTTCCTATCGAACCAGCTTCCTCCCGATCCTCCTCCTCCTCCTCTACTACCTGAGTCTTCATCATCGTCGCAGTTCTGCACGTCAACGGGGCATTGGCTTGAGCTCCCGTCACATGTCTCTTCGGGATCACAAGAGGCTGTGCTTTCGCGGCAAACTAGACCGCTTGAAGCGACTCGACATTCGTCAGTGCAGCATCCATCTGTGAGTGGATCGCACTCTGCTCCGCTACGGAGTTGACAGGTCGAAGGGTTACAGCAGGAATCTGCCGGGCATCGATCTTCACCACCACAGTCGCATGACTCGCCAGGCTCAACAATACCATTGCCACATTGACTGTCGTTGATATCGGGCACCTCGTCCTCGCTGACAAGGCAACTTATGTCGACATGCTCCTCGCCGATGCCTGTGCAGATCGTGCCGATTGTACATGGCGAGAACTCCTCCAGACCGGGAGAGCTTTGCGGGTTCATGATGTACTGGTTCCGAGCATCGCAGGTCGTTTCACTCCGGGGACAGCAATCATCCGAAGGCGAGTATCCTGATGTCCCGCAATCTCCCGACGTACAGTCATGAGAAGCTCCAAGGTTATGCGCCAGCTCGTGCGCAAAGACTTGCCATTCCGAAGCAGTGCGAACAACAACGTTCGCAGAAGCTGTACCGCCACGACCCCATGATGATCCTCGTGATCGATTACACAAACTTCCGATCCAGGCGATACCAACAGTTGAACCGCTTCGACAGGCGCTGAACAGAGACCAGACAGCGTTGTCATCACGGAGTCTGCCCCTCCATTGTGTGAACAAGTTCAAGCGGTCGTTTATGTCGACGCTTGCTGTGCAGGGAAGGTTCCAGGGCATTGATCGTGGTGCGTCAGAAGGACAAGATGGGTCGCTTATGGTCAAATTCTGAATGGCCAGAGCGATGTTGAAGGTGTCTTCGTAGACTTGCGATGCGATGTTCACTTGCGAGATGATGTTGTCTCGAGCATCTTGCATGTTGTCGAATTCTGCCGTGTATGAGCAGTCGGCGGCGATGCCGATCAAAGCGACTCTTCGCGAGTTGGGGCATCCTTCTGTAGACCCAATCACATCTCTGGGGTCGAACCAATCGTTGACGTCTTGTCGGGCCAGTAGAGGATGGTGTGTATCCTGTTTACCGGAGATCTGGCGGCGACGATCATTGTATCTATGCGCCTGACAGGTCGGCTCATCTGAAGATGACCTTTGCGAGAGAGCTCCGTTGCTTTCATCCCTTGTTTGCTTCCATACTACCATTCGCTCAGATCTCTTTCTGAGTTGCCCGTCCTGAATTTGTCGCGCCTGGCGGTAATTCGAATCCAGTGAGATATGATGATAGGTGCCGTCATTCGTGAAAGTGCCCTCAATGACGTGTCGGCCTTGGCGGTATCGCACCATTACTCGGGCCCATCCTACTCTTCTCTGTGTCTGCTTCTCAATGTCATTTACAAAGGCTACACCTTTGTATAACAAAGGGCGTTGACTCTGAATGTCAGTGATGATACCATGATTGTCTGTGGAATCAATGTGCTGAACGGTAGTGAGACGCGATACGACATTTCTGGAAGGCTGCAGGTTCAGTGTGATCCGTTGGCGCTCGTAAGGAACCTCAAATTCGACCTGGAATGAAGATGCCGAGTCGAGAGTATGTGGACTTTGAGAAAAGCCCAATTTCTCAATTGTTGACGATCGATCAATAGTATCTCTAGCGAGAGACAATGCTAAATGCACATGTCAGTATTCGATCACCGCGGCGCGAGCTTAACTTACCTTGCACAGAATAAAAACAGCAGGCCTGAGAAAGGATCAAGAAAAAGGTCAAGAGACTCATAGCTATCAGCTGTACACAGAAGTTCGCCGTCACAGACCCTTTGAAACAGGCGTACCAGAGTGGAATTTTGGAGAACCATATATGAAGATCTGACGTCGGATTTAGCAGTTTCAGAGCGGGATGGCCCCCATCTATGACACGGGGACTGTACGCGTTCTCTTGGCCAGTTAGCGAAGCCAAGACCTAGGTGCGTCTGGGCGGGTTCGGCTTCTTCCAAGGCAGCTGAGCCACTCTGGCCTCGTAATTAAGGTAGTATGGTTTTCTTTTTCTTTGTTACACAGATTTCGGAGTGCGGGTTGTGCGAGGGTTTCATTTTTCACGGGTATCTCCATGGATATAAGTTTATGTGGTATTGGTTTGAGTGGTACTGTCTCAGCCTTGTATTGCTCTGTTATACTAAAGCTGTGTCTACTTCTTGATTACAGTTCTGTAACTCTTTGGCATTCATGATGTTTGAGTTTACTGTTATTGACGATACCCTGATAGTCTCAGTTACGTCCTCATATTAAGCTTAAATGTTTGTGTGCGGGAAGCCCGGGCTCCGGACCCCGCCATGTAGAGCATGACATCGGAGATGCTGACAAGGCGACGCCTCCTAAATCCGAAAGGCGAGAACCTTATCCACTCACGGGGTTTCAATGACGCCTGAGCTGACGTATACTATCTTGGCATTGAATTGTCAGCATCACAAATTAAGGCCGCGTGGGCATTACTGAAGCCACTTTCTCCATTGGAATTAAGTGTCAGAAGAATTTAAGCTTAATCTCGGATTATTTCTTGTTTCATTGGTGATTCAAATGGCCATGTCGAAAGAAGGCTAGGGGACAGACCAAGCCACCAGGGCAGACAATCACAACGTTTACCAGCAATGCAACATGAAAGTCTGGATAAGAATTAAAAGAAACAGCGGTGAAACCGGTAGAGAGGCAGCCAAGTACCCCTGCAACGTTTATCCTACGGCAGTGGAATCATATGCAAGCTGCTGATGCGCTAAATTCTGTAAGCTCAAAGCGTCAGAGTGTAGGCGAAGAAACGGCAGCGCCCGGATGCGGGAGGGTCTCTGCATCGAAGAATGCACCGAAGGAATCCACAAAACTCTATGACGCCGATGAAATGAAGTGAAGTGCTTATGATCCGCGGCTGGGTATTCATGTACAGAAAGAATCCTTCGATGGTGATTTGCACTGCCTGACTAGACAATCGTCAAATAAGATATGGTCTACGATGCTTGGCATGAATTCGTCGTCATTTTCTGGTTGGAGTTGTCTCGGCGGTCTGAGCGGCCAAGGGCGCTTTGTGTCATCAGTCTTCTTTTTGTGTAAGCAGGATACGGTAAGGGTCTCGGATACTCGGATGTAGCAACGCTGGCTCAGTACCAATCATTATTGCAGCCAGACGTGGCATCATCAGACTGATCTCGGCCGATACCATAACTGATGGACCAGTTAAAGACTGACTCCACCAGATTCTCTTATCAGATAAGATAAGACATCCAGTCAAACAATCTACCCTGCATGCTCATCGAAATCAACTAATGCCGATAATTCAGCATCGCTTGCGTTGAACACTGACTATCATTAAGTAAATAGTGTATTTAAAAAAACCATTCTCGATAGGTGCGAAATTCTCTCGACACGGGTTTATTGATAAATATTGAGTGGGATACGACTATGTCTTATTGGGTTACAAGCTCGGTAATAGGCTCAGAACGCCACCCTTGGCTAGAGTTCAAGGTGAAATGAGGACTTGGGACAGAGGACTGTTGATCCTGGCGGCCTTCTCAAATGCCTCCGCGAACTTCTCCATCGGAAAGTTACCAACAGTTTGTACTGCATCAAGCTTTAAATATCCTGCCTCCACCAGCTTGATCATTTTGCGCATATCATCCTTCATATACATCCACTTCCCCTTGACCGTAATATCATTGATCACGATGAACATAGCCGGTAGTCTCAGCTCTTGGTGTGCGCCCATCAAGCTCACCCGTCCACCGCGACGAAGTGACATGATACAGCTCTTGAAGTGAGTGCTATTGATAGCTTTGCCGGGAGAGATGTCGAAGAAAGCATCCGCTGGGCCATCCTTGGTCAGCTCTTTAACGTCGTCCTCGACGTTTCCGGTGTTTAGAACTGTTCTGACGCGCTCAGGGTCCAAAGCCTTAACCTTGTTCAGAGTTTCCTGGTTCCGACCGACGGCGATAACCTGAGCCCCCATGGCCAGAGCAGTGAGAACAGCAGCGCTTCCGAAAGTTCCAGCAGCAGGGCTAATGATGACCTTCTCGCCAGATTTGACAGCTATATCTTGAAGCCCTCCAAATGGAACTGAGATGGTCCAAAGGTAGGCCAAATCTTCCACTGAGTATCCAAGACCCCCTCCAATTCGGTTGTCCGTGAGCCGATTCTCGTCTAGCGGGAAGCAGTTCTCCAGAGGAACTTTGGCATACTCCGCGTATGTGCCGTCTCGCCACTCACCCTCCATGAGCTTGTTACTCGCAGAGCCAAACCCTCCGGACAGACCATGGAGGATAAGGGCGTCGGGGTTGTCTCGCCCCTGGATAAAGCTGTCGAAGAAGACCAACTGTCCAGGGTCAAGAGAAGTTGCATCTGGGCCGACAGCGGCAACGCGACCGATGGCACTAGAACCTATGACGAAAGGCTCAGGATAAGGGTAAGGCTTATGACCACTGTAAACTCGGTCTGCATACGTTAAGACACCAGCTGACATGACGCGGATCACAGCACTTCCAGGACATGCCTGAGGAGTATCCTGTGTAACTACGGAGATGTCATAGGGATCTCTGGTGGAATGAAGGATAAGTGCTCGATGGGTCTTGGGAAGTGCTGCGGTTGAAGTTGCCATGATGACCAGAGCCGATTGTTGTCAAGTTGTTTGAGATAAGGTGCTTTTGGTTCTGTGTTTAGAAGAATGGCTTGTTTACTTGTTCGTGCGGGGCATGTCCTTATATGAACTTTCCTCTGTTCCTTGAATATGGTCGTCCATATAGTCAACACCAGCTAAACTGCTACTCTCAGGCCATCTCAGGCGCTGGAAACGACGGTCAGATCAGAAGGAATTAGCTGCAATCTACCAATCAGAGACGATGAAGCCGGGCCCGGGTTTAAAATCAGTCTGTCGCCCGCCATTTCATACATGGTCCTCTCTCGGGGCACCCGGACTTAACAGAATTTTAAGGCCGGTGCCGTATAGCGCATAAGTTCTGGGCGTTCTGTCATTCGGAGGCTGTTTCAGTTCTCTGCTACAGTCCCTGGCCAATGATTCTAAGTATCAATGGCCTCTAAAGCTTCCTCAATTAACGCCGGGCCCGGACGGCACCAAATCCGCTCGTGCAACAGCTGCAAAAGTAAGAAGACGCGATGTGACAAGGTCACACCATGTTCATCATGTGCTTCTTCGGGCAGAGCATGCACTTACCCGCCGATTGGGCAGCGCGTGAGGCGAACCAAGAAAACAATTCTGGCTGAGATGGCCGGTCGCATTGCGAGCTTGGAGCGCAGCCTTGCCGAAGCGACCACGCATGGGAATCTGTCCTGCGACAGCATCCAGCTAAGCACGGTTGCGGATGAGCAACACTCGCCCAAAGATTTGTTATCACACAAGGACTCGACTGGCCAGTACCTTGATGAGATACTGGTAACTCAAGTCGTTGGTGAGGTGAGTTCTGATAATACTCTATGATGATCGTGATACTCATGGGTAGTAGGACGAAAGTATTGCAACTGCTCTCGAAACATCGCAGCACGAGCAAAGACAACTTCCAGGCTCTCCTTTTGATGCAATGGGAATAATGTCATCTCCCTGCTATACCCAGCATCCTTCTGCATTTCACCCCAGCAAAGCCACTGCCATCGAGCTTTGGAATATCTACCTGAACAACGTTGAGATTATCCTCGGACTGAAGTTGACACACATCCCTACCGATGAAGTCAGAGTTTACTCAACTATAGATGACCCTGCCAACGCAAAGTTTGATGACCTTGCATTTTGCTATAGTATCTACTTTGCAGCGGTCGTGTCACTTGAAGAGTCGACAGCGCTCTTCTCAAATAAGAACAATGAACTTCAGCGGTTTAAAATGGGCATAGAACAGGCCTTTGCCCATGGTGGCTTTTTCAATCGACCCACATTGAATGGCCTAACGGCTTTAGCTATCTACCTAGTGAGTTTACTCCAACACTGCCATCGGGTGTCATGCCTAACCATCTGGAATCGAGTCGGCAATTCGCGTTCATAATCGAGGCAAGTCTGTCTGGATTCTCAATGGCCTAGTCATTCGAGTAGCTCAATCTCTTGGACTCCATAAAGATGGGACTAAGCTTGGGTTGCCACCTTTCGAGTCGGAACTCCGTCGAAGACTTTGGTGGCATATCATTACCAGAGATAGCCGTTCCGGTGAAGACTTTGGTTTGGAGGACCCCAATGACCTGGTATTGACATCAGATGTCAAACTGCCCTCGAATATCAATGATGCGGACATCTTCCCTGAAATGGAAAAGGTTCCAGTTGAGAGGACCGAATGGACCGGCATGACTTTCTCGTTGGTCAATGTCGACTTAGCCAAGGCTATGGAAAGTCTCAAAGCTGGTAACCCCTCAACATCAACTCTCAGAAAAGAAGGGAGGGACAAGATACTTCGAGACGTGCATACTAGGGTCAAGACAAGACTTGAGAAGTGCAAACCGATAACGCCGCACCAACGACTTACGGTCCACTGCGCAAACTATCTTCTACGGAAGCTCGACTTTGTCACAAACCAACAATGGCTCTTATCACAGAAGAGGGAGGTCAATGACTCCGTACTAAAAGAAGAAACACTTGTCGCTGCGTTGGACATCCTGGAAGCGAGGACAGCTGGCGATGATCCTTTTCTAGCGCAGTTCTCATGGGCTAAGAAAGTTCATCCGCAGTACCATGTGACATTATATGTTCTGTGGTATTTGTGCACTAAGCCGCAAGGTCCACACGTCGAGCGCGCATGGCGGGCCATAGATAGCATATTTGAGCAGGAGATGGCTTTTGACTTCATTGGCTGTACTGGAGCTAAACCAGCTGTTCTGAAGGCGCTGAGGACTAAAGCTGAAACACGGCGGACGAATCTGAACTCATCATCTGTAAGGGTCGGGTGCAACACAGAGCCTGCTGCTTCGACTGAGCTGGAGCATATGGAAGACTCATTAACATTCATTGAAGGCTTCAACTTTGACGATGAGGTTTTCGAAGATGGAGTTCCATGGTCATCGTGGACTTCCCTCCTTCAGGGGCTTCAGGCTGACCAACCTATGTTTCAATAAGCTGACAATGATTAATCTTCTGACCTATGAACCGCGATGGTACAGCGGCCTTAGAAAGGAGGAGATTTAAGAGTTTGGAAGGAAGTATTAAAATAAAGAGTCTCCTAGGTTCACGTTAAATTACGTAAATCTTTCTACTACTTTGGATTGAGATCTTAAGTTCTCTTTCCTCCCCTATAGAATAATGATGATATGAAAATACGGCGTCAGAAACAGCATCACAGTGTGAGGGATTGCAGTAAGTTTATTTTAGACTGTGGTCGTGACGGCGTTGCAGAGCCACTTCCTTAAATCCGAAACCCGTAAATCCGACCCCCTAGCTTATAAGGCGATGAACATTGAGTACACCTTAACTTTAAACAGATTTTCCTGTGTGTGAGTCTATATATCAGAAAGGATGGCGACTATCCTCGTTACTGGTGCAAACCGCGGGATTGGTTTTGCCATTGTACAAGCCATCGCTACCCGCCTCCCTTCATCTACTATCGTGCTTGGGTCTCGCAAAACAGGTGCAGCACACGAAGCGATTGAATCCCTAATTGATAGTGGAATCAAGACTAAGCTTGGCTATGTTGAGTTGGATATTGAGAACGACGCCTCTATTGAAGCAGCAGTGGCAACTCTGGAGCGAGAATATGGCAAACTGGACGGTATGTGTTCTGAGCATTAACTGGACCGGAGAGCTGACCACGACAGTTCTTATCAATAACGCTGGCAAAGTTGAACAAAGATCATCAGATGACCTGACGGACATCCGGGCAGCATCCAACTCTTGCTACAACAACCTCATCACCAGCAACGCGGTCGTCACGCATGCCTTTGGGAAATTGCTAAGAAAGAGCTCTGAGCCAAGAGTCATCATGATCTCGAGCGCTCGGGGCAGTATGACCAGAACAAACAACAAAGAGGTTCGTTACCCAAGAGATATCATGTTCAAACGCTCATCTTTGCTAGCTCCCTCCTGTTGCCAACATCGACTACTGCGTCTCTAAAGTTGGTCTTAATATGCTCACGTTGCACTTGCAAGCTGCCGAGAACCACAGTGAGAGTGATCCTAAGATAACATTCTGGGCTGTAAGTCCAGGACACTGCAAGACGGCTTTTAATGATTACAAGGGCAGGAAGGATCCCTTAGAAGGGGCCAAGGCAGTGGTGAGGTTGCTTGAGTCTAGCAAGGGGGACATCGAACCTGGGACGTTTTGGGAGTACGAGGATGGCAGCTTTCAGCAAGTTCCTTGGTAATTTAGCGCGAAATTTTGATAGAAGAGTATTAGTATTTAAGTCTAGCTACCTCTTTCCACGTGTTCAACAAGGGTCCAGACTGTTAAGGAACCCAATGAGCCAATCACCCCCAAACTTCACGTCAATCTCACGAGCACGTCGAGTCTTCATCGCTTGAACTGCTTCAACGCAGATGTTCTCCAATACCTCCATCTTCCGCGAGGGTAACTCCTTCGCAACTTCTCCAAACCATGCGAGAGCTCTCTCGATAAGGTTGCTATCCCGCTCGAAATCCGCGTGCTGGAGATCATGTAGGTTGTTGGCAGTCAGGAGTACCATTGAAGAGATATAGGTACAAGTCGAGACCCTATGTACATTAGTGTTGGGTTAGTGTCGTCGCGTCCGAGGACTTACCATTTCAACCAGCAATATCTCGGCACGACGTACTCGAATAAGATCATGAAATCTCGAGCTTGTCCTACCAATGACTCCCAATCGCTTGGTAGTTGTAATGTGCCCACCCCTCTGCCATGATCACGTAAAACGCCGACCCATTGCTCATCCCAAGCATGTGCCCTTGTTATTAACATCAAGGATAGAAGACTATTTGTATGAATGATACAGAAGAATGCACCTATGGAGGGGTTATTGCTCGTAGTTGCAATGATTTCAGCAGCGCCGAAGCCTGCTGGCACTGAAGCTTTCCAGTTGTTCAGTGCGAGCACTATATTCTCTCTTTTCAACCTTCGTTCTTCAGGTGTTCGTTTCCAGGCGCGAGTTGAGTAGAGGTGGTCGTAGATGTCACCCTGGATGCTGGCAAGCTGGACCCGGGCGAGGAAATAGTCCATAGTGGTGTTACCGTCAGCGCTCGTGACTACACCAGCGCTAGAGTCACCGTTGGTAACAGTACTGAGTGACATCGGGAAGTCAAGGTCGATGTCCTCGTCGTTTTGGATAGACGGCTGTTGGGCGCGGAGACTGAGATCCTTATCAACGATGTATGCTAGCCAGAAGACGCGCGCATGTTGTTGTCTTTCAACGGGATCAAGATGCGCAGAATAGGCACGGTTATGCAGACCGATCTTGTGTATGAGACGCATCACTGTTGATATAATGACCAAGGCCGGCGTGGAGTCGTGTCCAGTTTGTAGCAGCATAGCCATTCCAATTAGCGTCTGAATGTTGATGAGTTGAGTCTCGCTTAGCGTTAGAGCCCATAGAACCGATTGAGCGTGGCTCAGAAAGCTTTCTGTAGTGCTATAAGGAGTGGCAACGCTATTGCTCTTAGGCATCTGCTGCAATGACATGGCTAGCACGACATTGATCGCAGCCCAGACAACGGGGTCTCGCTGTTTTGGTTCGAGAGCGTAAGTCTCTCCAACAAGTCGCAGAAGAGTGTCAGAATGGAAGAGAGGCAATAAAGAGTTAACAGTATTGAGATAGATGCCAATCATGTGCATTGTCTGTTGTAGAGGGGGGAGTTTAAGAGAGTGGCGTATTTTTCTGACCTGAGCGAGGTCATCCTGAAAGTCTGCCTGCGGAGACGGCCCGGGCGCAACGGATGCGATCTCCGTTGCCTGTTTATACTGAGCCTACAGTCTGACATCAGCCTCTATTCACAGCACGGTTATGCCGTAAAGTACCAATTGCTGTTGTAGCTCTTGCATCTGCGCTTGGAGGCTCCGGATCTCATCGTCCTTTTGAGGCTCATCATCTTGCAGAGCTTTAGGTTTCCACTTCCTGCTACGAGCAGTGTGTGTACAATTCGTCTTGTAATTGACACAATTTGAGCATTTGGGCTGCAGTCCATCACACTTGATCTTTCGTGTGTAACAGAGGTCGCACGCCTGATCGCCAATCAGCAAGTCGTCTGTATATACGGATGAATATTACTTTTCTTGGTCGGTTGACCGGTTGCATATTGAGCTTTTGGTAACGAACATTAGCTGTGAAAGGTTTAAAGTGGTGACAATGCTTCCATGGAAGGAGGTTATAGTGGTTCAGCCGCTTCCGCGGAAGCGGAGTTGGCTGACAAACCGCATATTGCTAAGGATAAGCTTCCCGACAACTCCATTATTTTTATGACTATACCGTTTTCGGCTTCCATGGAGGTGTCACTTCCAATCATCCTCTGCCTGGGTCATTATAGAGTTGATGTGTAATGCTTCCATGGAGGGAGGAGGCTGAATGATTCAACTGACGCTCCAGCAAGGGGTCTATGGTAAAGAAAAGACTCTAGCCGGGAAATGCATTCCTATAAAGTCCCCGGGTTACCGTTCCATTGTGTATCTTCACAACTACTTCAACAGATTCATTGCAAGCAATATTTTTCAAGAGTAACCATGGATAGCTTTGTCTCTTTCACTAAAACCTGGCATAACAAGCCATACCCCTCCATTGACCCAACTCGCCCTGAGCTCAATGCCACCGGTAAATTTGTCGCTATCACTGGTGGCGGTACAGGAATTGGCAGGTCAATTGCTATCGCCTTTGCGCAAGCCGGTGCATCAGCCATCGCTATCCTCGGAAGACGTCTCGATAGACTTGAGACAGCTGCAGCCGACATCGCAGAGGCCGGTGGAGGCAAAACAAATGTCATTTTTGAGGCCGTCGACATCAGTCAGCGCAGCAAATTAGATGCTGCGGTTGCAAACCTAGCCAAGAAAGCGAATGACGCTAAGATTGACATCCTCATCAGCAACGCAGGCGTTTCTCCCGATGTAGGAGCAGTCGTCGGTTTCGATGAAGCTGAGTTTCGTCAGGGCTTTGAACTCAACATCATGGGTGCCTTCAACACCCTCCAGTCCTTCGGGCCATTCCTGACCAGCAATGCCTACATCTTCAATACATCAACCGCATTGGTGCATATGAGGCCGATCGCTCAAGGTTGGGCGTATACAGCCGTCAAAGCCGCCGTCTTCAAGATGTTTGAGTACCTCCAGGACGATAATCCCGAGTGGCACGTTGTCCAGATTCAACCTGGTGTCATTCGCACTGAGTTGAATGAGAGGTTTGACATTGTTGGACAGGATGATCGTAAGTCGCCTTGAACCTTTGTGTATTACTAGCTGATTGATTATGTAGCTGCGCTTGCGGCTCAGTTCTATGTTTGGCTTGCGTCACGAGAGGCGGAGTTTCTGAAGGGAAAATTTGTCTGGGCGAACTGGGATGTCGATGAGCTAAAGGCTCGCGCTGATGAGATAAAGAACTCCCTTCTCTTCAAAGTGATTCTCAACGGTGTACCCATGTGAGGGAAAGATCTGTCACATGCCCCTGCCTTGCCGGTGGCCGATCTCAAATTTCGTTAGGACAAAGACGATCAGTGATATTCTTCACATAAAATTATACGACCACGAAATTGAATCAATGTATATTCCTTGTATATTTTATGGCAGGGTATCAATGTATTTAAATATCATCTCGAACTTCCCACATATTTATGAGCGAGCTTCAGCTTTTGCCATAAAGCTTGCACGACCCGTTGACTCGTCGAACACATTATATCCGATGTCAGCGGCATTCGGCGGGGTGTATACTAATACATGTTAGTTACCAAGCGATTGCGAAGTCATAGAAAGTTTGGGACTTACTGTGCAAAGAGATAGCCACTTGGGTAGGGTGAGGGTTATGCACTCGGTGAAGACCAATGTCGTCTGAGATATATGTAACTTGATCGGCTTGGTGGGTATTGGCACTCTTGATTGACAGAGGACGCTCTTCACAACCCTTCTCAGGCATGTTGTAGATAGTTTCTGTCAGCTCGCCTGCCAGCACTTTGAGGATGCAATGGGCATTGGCGTGGTCGTGGATTGGTGACCCCTTGCCTGGGTTCCAGACTAACAGGAGCTTTAGGGAAGTTAGCATTGTAGACAATCATCGATTGAAAATACTCACGATATTAGCCTTGTGATTGATGTTCACAATAGCATTGCGTGTGTAGTTTTTTTCTGGACAGTTGTGATAATAGCGTGCCCAATCGTTGGGGTTTGAGGTGTATTTCTTGGCCAAGGAAATGAGGTAGTCCTCGTCGATGTCGTCGCAGCCAATACCACCCTCCTCACCTAGATGGGCTTTCACGTCCCGGACAAAGTTATCCAAAGAGTAGGCCTCGGGCTCTTCAAAGTCGGTGTAGGAAGTGAAGGTTTGGTGAGAAAATTGACACGGTGTAAGTGGCAGAGGGGCAAATCTTGTTGATACTGCAGCCATTATGATGGAATTCTAATGTTTTGTATGAAATGAGTAGATCATATAATAGTCTTGAGCCTTGAGGTGCAGAAGAGTACTTGATTGTTCTGAATTGTTTAATTACAGTCCGGTTTGAACAATGTTATCAAGGTGCTATCTATAATAGAGCCGCATCTTCAATCGCCGAGCCGTCAATCGAGTGTCCATTGTTGACAAGTACCTTCGGGGATTCAAGAGCTGCTATGATTGGTCCGTAGCCAAGAGTTCAGATAACGGAAATGTCCGCCTGGATCTTGTTCGGCGATTGAAGGCCCTACACCAAAATAGAACCATTGGAACCGCTCGTTAAGCCAAGCCACTTTGAGAAGCAACAAAGAAAATGTACTCCGTCCCTTGAAAATGCAATGGTCAAGGATTGAGAACTCTGTTCAATTTGACTTGTCCATGAGCACAATGCAGAATGATGAATGAGGAAGAGGACAATGAACAATGGGATTCTCGGCTTTGAGATTGTAGATCATGTGGATATCTTCGGCTTATCGGTTGTTATCGACTGGCCAAGACGTGGCCTGATATCAGCTTATCGATGCATTGACCACTCACAAACAGGAGTCAGATCATCCTGTCTCCACTCAACATTCCTCAACTTCGTGTTTGCTTCTGCCATTGAGATAGCATGATACACATGCACATTTATTCATTCAATTACTCTACCATTCAATCTCATTCTGACCGCTGAAGATAGAATCATATGCCTGGGCTAATCTAACGATCCTACCTGAGGCTCACGCCGTGGTTGCGCAATCTATCCTGATCGAACCCTGCATATCTTTCAATCGCCGACTCACCCGAATCCACCTCCTTCTGATATCCCATCCTTACCGACTCACCGCAGGTCATCATGACAGTCTCAACAAACGGATCAGTCAAACCAACCGGCATAGCAAGTCTCGCTTGCGTCGTCTGCAGAAAGCAGCATCTCAAGTGCGATGCGGGGAAACCCTCGTGTTCGCGTTGCAAAGAGACAGAACAAGTATGCTATTACGAACCATCGCGACGTGGTGGACGTCGCAAGAAGCATCGTTCGCCAGCTGAGGAGCTGCAGCAGAGAAATAGACAGCCCGGGATGCAAGCTTCTCAAGGCGACCAGCAATCTTCATATGTGGATTGCGTAACTGTTAATCCCATCAGTTTACCCATCACTCCAACATCGTCTTCTCAGGAATTACCGTCATCTGGAATAAGCCAGAATACAGCTACCAGCAATGACTTGGTTGGAGGCGTCACCCGACACACTCGACAATCACCGCGGGACGAAGATGTGCAGACCCAACGACGGATTAGCGACGGCCAAACCCCTGCCCAACAACCTCAACCCCAAAATGACAATGTCATGTCATATCTAACCCATCTTGACCCAAACATCATTACACAAACCTTTGGCAGCAATAGCCTGGGAAGCCTCAATACTCCAGTACAGCCTTGTTCAGATGGAGATCGTCTCCTTCGATTGTACTACGAGAACTTTCACAATGCCCATCCCTTCCTCGTTCCAAGTTCGGTTTTCACGTCGCGGAACTATCCCCCGTATTTGCGGCGCATGGTTGAGTTTGCAGGTTCTCATTATGCTTCATCTGGGCCTGACGCGCAACTACGCGCTGAAGTCGCGACTGACATGATGTCCGCCATTGAAACCTCAACTTACATGGTTCAATCGCTTCTGATCTATTCTATCCTTTTGTTCTTTAGCCGCGATCTCGACACTGCGAACAGAACATTCGGCCAATGCACACAAATGGCCATGGATTTGGGCATGCATCGCGAAGACTTTGCATCATCGAGACAACTCGACAATCCTATTGAGGCCGAGAGTTTGAGGAGAACTTGGTGGGAGATTTACGTTACCGACATCTCCATGGCGATCCCTCCCAAAACGATGATTCTGCGATGTAGTGGTACGCCGCCCAAAGTTCTTTTGCCATGCGAGGAGGCCTTCTACAATGGCCGGTTAGACATTCCCCCATCACATCATGTTCTTGAGTTCAAGAGACGGGTACTCTCTACTGGCGACGTGGCTTTCTCCTCATTCAGTTATCGCATTGAAGCTGCCACGATTCTGGGACGTGTCTTGTTACTCAATCAGTTGAAGAACACAAGTCATGATCATACGCAGTCCATTGAAAATGCTCTTCTGAGCTGGTCGAACCACCTGCCCTCTGGAAAGCTGGAGATCGTCGACTCGTATGGTAATATCGATGAGATGATGTTTCAGGCACATATGATCATAGCCTTGGCCAGCATGCTATTACACCTCCCGCGCAGCAACTTGTACCCGCTACTAGCAGACATCAAGGATCCCTTCCTGCCATTCGGCCAGAACCATCCCCTTTCATCATCAACGAGTCTTATCCAAGGCATCAAAGCAACCGACGCTTCAAGAAGGATATCCGATTGCATATCGCTCTGCCCTAATGTCCCAAAACATACACCATTCGTCATTCCAGCGCTGGCACTATGCGGCTTCATCCAAATAGCAACATCCCAAGGCCATCCAGACGAATGCTTTGAGCACCACTACAACCGCGTCACCCTCGTTCTCGGATGCCTCAAGAGCGCCCGGCGCATGTGGCGCATGGCAGAAGCAGAATACGACCGCCTTCGCTGCTGCGCTTCAGAACTCATCGCCGATGCTATGGATAGGATGAATGCACTGCCTTTATCGCAGACAATACCCAACTCATCTTCTTCAATGCCTACAACATCTGACCAGGGTGGTGATCTAACGTTGGTATCGCCGGCCCGCGGGAATGCAGACTCTGGATTGCCAAGGTTTGATCCTCTCTTCCTGGATCCTGTTTGTTATGATTATTCGTTGTTTAGCGCTTTGCCCGACTTTCATAGCTCTTAGGTTGCGGTTTACTGTTTGGAAAAGTGGAAAAAGGATACCCTGCAAGGCGAAATTGACTCTACTCATTTTTGGCACACCCATGTGCGATTTTTTCTCAATAAATAATTCCTAAATCAATGTTTCAGAAAGCGCCTTCCGATTGACCATCATGCAGCTTCTAGAATGTCAAGGTCATTTCATTGGTTGTGGTGCATACCTAATAGTGCTAAGCGCCAGAAGGCATTTTGTGAGGCGTATTCACAGCCTCATCACAGCCCATTGTATTTTGACATTCGAACTTTCCAGCAAGGCTCCTCTGGTCTCCAATCTCCGATCGTATCGCTCAATCAATTGAGCCGGCATCAATGCATTGTATAGTACTTTGATGCAGCTCCCTTTATCCAGTGCTTCTCGATCCTCTTTCATCCTCGTCAACATGTCTACTCGAGACCTGTATCGAACCCCGCTCGACACCTCAAAACCTGAGATAAGACTACTGGAGATAGTTGAGGATAAAGATGCTGTCTCTTGTAAATTGCACACGGTCACTTTCAGCAAACAACTACGTTTTGCGGCGCTATCCTATGTTTGGGGGAGCGCAGCTGACAGGGTCAACATCAACATCGACGGCGTTGAAGTTCCCGTTTCAAAAAGTCTCGCCCGCGCCTTGAAGGAAGTTCGAGGCTATTGGAGATATGAATTTCCCGACAGAGATCAGTCCAAGTTCAGAATCTGGGTCGATGCTGTTTGTATCAACCAAGCCGACGCTGCAGAACGGACTGAGCAAGTCAAGCTCATGCGCGACATCTACTCATCAGCTGATCTTGTCCTCGGATGGCTAAGTTCTGAAGAGAGTGATAAGGTCTTGAGAGCTGTCACAACCATTATGGTATTGAGCAAAGCCTTCAGGGCAGCAAAGTGGGATGTTGATGACCTCTTGGACCTGAAGTGGCTGAGAACTTGTGGTCTTACCAAAGAACCCGAATGTAACAAATTCTGGGCGTCACTAGACGACCTTGCGTTACTACCATACTGGCGACGCGTATGGATCTTGCAAGAAAACGTCCTGGCTTCAACATTGTTCTACATTGCCCCCCGAGTCTGTATCGAGTACAGCTCTCTCATGAACGTGTGCCACATGTTCGAGATCCTTTCGACCAAGCTGAATGAGAAACAAGCTACGAAACCAAATTTTGTCCCAAGCCATATTTGGATGAAGTTTTGCCCACCTAAGGGTACCGGTTTCATTCAGCTACGAAACATTCTCCGCTTTGATATCGCCAAGACTATGTATCGGAAAAGACTTACAGAGAGCCAAGAAAAGCAACAACGGATGGCAGTTCAACTTTCGGTCCTTGGTGGCACACTTGAGGCTACGGATCCGAAAGACCACATCTATGGCCTCCTAGGTCTCAGCTCATTACCTCTCAGCCCGGACTACACTAAGACCGTCAGAGATGTGTATGTAGACTACTGCAAGGCAGTACTCCACATAATTGAGAACAGCGACAAGAGAGAACTGCAATTTCTACGAGATGCTGGCTCTGGTGTTTTCCAAGATCCTCTTGGGTTGCCATCATGGGCACCGCAATTTCCATCGAGAGCGACTGATAACCCGACACTAATATTTGATGGGGAGCTTAACCTTGCTCGCATCATCCCTGGTATTCCACGGCCAACTATCTCGGATGCCAAGTTACACCTCTCCGGCATGAAATTACAGACGTTGAAGAGGGTTGGAGGAAACCCAGAGATCCAAAATCTCCAAAAGGGGGGTAGTCTTGCCGATTGGATACAAGACTACATCACTCGTATACCATTCTATCCAACTAAGATCCCTTCAATTTGGGCGCTGTTCCTAGTAGTTGCGAGGATGCAGAAACTGGCACTGGATACACCGAGCATGTTGCTATTGCTCAACTTCACGACGCGACTAGACCTCCAAATTCCAGAGAGCGATCGACCACGAGGTGTTACAAAATATTTTCAGACACCCGAGGCTGACGGTCTCTCCGTCATGATAGTTCAAAATGGAGGTAACAACCCTGAGATGATGGAGTGCATTTCGCCATTGTTAGGCGGGCCTGATGAACTGAAGGCGAGGATGTTTGACGTCGATGCTCAACAGGTGTTTACGATGAAGCGCAACTACCACACGAAGTTGTTTGAGACGGACGCTGGATATTTGGGGATGGGGCCACAGAACTGCAAGGTTGGAGATGTCATCTGCATTGTGGATGGGTATGAGGATCTTGTTCTGTTGCGGAAGCGTGGAGATGATCATGAATACGTTGGACCTTGCATAGCTTACGGAATCACGGATTTGCATATCAAGAGGAAGGTTGACGACAGAGAGGTGGCTGTCGAGACGTTTCAGTTAGTGTAGAATGAGCTCATTCTGTAGTTGAGATCCGTCTACTGCGACTTTAGCGTGACGCTATTCCTATCTTTATATACGCTGCGACACAGCTCTCTACCACAACCCACTACAGCAGGCACTAGCCTGTTATCTTCCGTAGTATAGTGGTCAGTATGCAAGCTTGTCACGCTTGAGACCCGGGTTCAATTCCCGGCGGGAGAGATCCGGCCACCTGCGGTACGCAGGTCATTTTTTTGCATTTTTCTCTATTGTATGTAAACTTGTGTTTGTCGATGGTATGTTATTGTTGGCACAAATTTGACTTTTTGGGTGATGGTCCGACCGTTTTGTCAATGTCTGCCTGCTGTGCTGAACTTTAATTAAAATACTTTATTATACTATGTCTACTAATCTAAAGCTTGGGATCCTCTTCTGCCTTTGCGACTGCTTCCACGTTTGACAGAATGGACTCTTCCAAGCTTGTCCAACCAGGTCGGCCGAGATCCTTAAGAAGCTGCTCAGCCTTATCTCTTGGCTCGATCTCGTTGGGGTCCTCTCCACCTGAGAAGTTCTCAGGGAATGTCCTGTTGGGAAAGTTCTTTCGGAGAATATCAAGGATAGCGTCCCAGCTGAAGCGACCGGCGAAGCCAAAGATACGCTGTTCCTTGACATGATCGAAGACAGCAGCTGCAACATGAAGTCTACCAGTGTCATCGACATCAATGAAGTATTCTATGCTGATATTAGTATATAATCACTTTCCAAGAGATGCTTGAGACTTACGAGGGACGATAAGGCTGTGGAATGGTGTTACTTGTCCCTTGAAGAGCAGCACTGGGAGGCCAGAGCTACTGGGGTATCCCTGGTGGGCAGGATCAGGATCAATAGAAGGACCCCAGTTGAAGTTGGGAAGGACTATTATCAGTCAGTCAGTGGTCGCAATATAAATTTCTGTTGGGTATCTTACCGGTGTTGACGACCAGTTCAGGCTTCTCGCTGTGGTGTTCCTTGTGATACTTCCAGATAGCCTGTTCCGCCTGTGCTTTGCTTGCCGCATACACAGCACCACGTCGGTCGGGGGTATAAGGAGGATCAGCCCAAGCCTTCTTGATCGCCCCTTCAGACCAGCTCTCTTCAGTCACTTTGACACCGGGGACATCTCGCTGAGAAACAACAGCCGCGGAAGATGATGAGGTGAAGACGAATCGCTTCACGCTGGGCTCTGCATAAGCGGCCTTGATTGCCGCGACGGCGAAGTCAATGACGGCAGGAATAACATTATTAGGATCAGCATCCATGGACATGATTGACGCGGTATGCGCAATGATAGCGGTCCCTGAAGTTCTTGCATTAGTCTGATATCACTCTATAAACGCAATGAACAAGTTCCTACCTTTGGCGGCCTCAGTCAAAGCCTTGTCGTCTGTCAAGTCCGCCACCGCAACGAGCTCAAAGTTTCCTTGGCCATATTGTTTATCAAACGCAGCCGTGAGCCACGAATTCTTCTCGACATCTCGAACAGTACCGCGGACCTTGTAGCCATACTCGAGGAATTGTTTGGCGACATGAGAGCCAAGGAGGCCGTTGACTCCAGTCACAAGGACTACCGAGCCTTTGGGGATAGCGGGGTTATCAAGAGGGGCCATTTTGTTAAGATGATGTCTAAATGATGAAAATAACTAGTTAGAGCTGATTCTATCGTGTGCATACTTGGCGCATTTATATCCCTCGCTGTCAAAGGGTTCACCGCATAGCCCCCGCACGGCTGTTGATGCAATATGGCCTTAGTGTGACTTGATTGTCCGCAAGTCCGCTCAGAGTTTCGTATGTTTTGGAGCCTTATCCGCGGGCGTAATGCCTGATCTGTGCTGGTGCTGCGCGCTAAGTTTCAACATATATTTATAATCTGCCTCGGTCGGCTAGATTAAAACACCCGGGACGGGTTTATGACTACATGAACGAAAGGATTACTCATCAAACTCCTCTGGATCATCATAGTGATTCATATCATTAATTCTTGCGACTTCGACCTGTTCTCTCTTGTATTCTTCTTCGCTCGGCATTTACTCTGCGGGGCAAAGGCGGAACCCGCGGTGAGCGAACAGTGGACTGTCATGCCTTGTAGCAAGGATCTTGAGTCGTCACAAAAAGCAATATCCTTGCACTGAAAACTCAACCGGTACAATATATAGTTTCAGCGGGCTGAGACTGGAGGACCTCGAGATAGCAACAGCATCGCCATAACTTTGACTTTACCTGCATTACTAGAACCTTGAAATATCTCCCTGCACTCCAAAAGCGTCTTGACATGGTCGAGCAACAGCGTTGATCTGCCATTGATCCCGCGTTCCCGGCTGCACCGTGTTCATCCATTTTGACTTTCCCTTGGCTCATATCTAAACGCTGATCAGACGTCATGCAGGGAAATCTTATTTATGGAGTGTTATGACGTTTGTCAGCCTCAAAGTCCAGACCAAGCTCGTCCAATTAAACAGTTTGATACTCAATTGACAGCTCAATCTGACAACCTGCACTCAAACTACGCTCTCTTGAGTATAGCATCAAACTCCCCACTCATCATCCTAGCTCCAGGAGATTTCTGCATCAGCTGATATATCTTTAAAAAACATTAATAGCTCGCGACCATACTGAATCTAGGCCAGCCTCGTTTCTCCGCATTCAGCGTCTTCTCCATTTCGCACTTGAACCTTTCCCCAATCTCGGATCGTAGGCGATTCCCCCGCAACCCCCTTCAGGTCTTGGCTTTTGATCGTTTTCACGCTTAATTGCGCCGCTTTCATCATACCTCAAGCCACAGCACTTACCAAGCATTGCGATGTATCAGGCCTTGGAGTTGATGTAATTTGCAATCACCAAGAAAATCACCAAGACATGGCGCAGGCTTCATTGCGTCATGGCGTGAATCGTTGCCACAGAGAAGCTACTGGATGCCGCAGGAGATGACGATAAATGCTTGGCGTTACATATGGCCTGACAACAAAAGTTGGAATCGGAGTGATTTGTTTTGCAAAATCACTTAGGTTGCCAGATAGACCAAATCAAGGTACAAAATCTTGACAGTTGGCTTATGGCGGACGAGGGTAAGCCTTTTGTAGAACCATAGTCTGCCTCTGAAGGGTAGCTATGAGTCAATATTCGAACATCAATCAACCTATGAACCTATTGATATCACTCTAAAATGTCTGCTTTGATAGTTCTCAATCTTGGCCAAGCCTTTGGACGAGCATGAGTGACATTGGTCGGATCAGCTGGCGCAAAGTCGAGGTTCTTACCTATGCTTTCTCCAAAGGACTATAAGCTTGCCGCTTTATCTGAATACAAACGATTTACTCCAAAGACAATCATACGATGGCGCTATGTATTGCATACGACGCGGTGGCACGGGAGAACATACGAGCCACAAGTTGGACAAAACCTTTCAATTTAGATTATCTATTTAGACTTCATCCAACAAATCTTATCCACAATTATGAAAAATTGCAACTCCTTCGAGTCAATTCGAGAGGGAATGCCGATTGAAGTGTCTAGAGTGTATACATGTATCGGGGGTTGTGCTCGCCGAGCTCAGCAATCTCCTCTTCAGTCTTGCCCTCCATGCGCCAGTCCTCTTGACCAGAAAGCTTTCTCTTGTTGAGACGCTTGAAGTGAAGGTAGACGGCAGTGTGAATGCAGACAGCAAGGGCAAGCATGCCAATAGAGGCACCGTAGCCGGGACGATAATGGGGCTCGTACTCGTTGCTGAACAGGAAAGGGGCGGCAACACCAGCTGAGTTTCCAATGGTGATGAAGATACCACTAGCGAAGGCACGCTTGCCATATCGTGGCTGGTTGACAGTGATCCAAGCCATGCCAGATCCAGAGCCGGTCCAGAGGCCAATAGCAACAATGAAGCATCCAGCGTAGCTCATGGCAGTGCTTTGGTTGGCAATCAGAAGAATGTAGCCGAGTATCATAGTCAAACCTCCTCCGATACAGAAAAGTCCTCGCTGTTGGGTTCGGTCGCTGATATTGGCACAGATCAGATAGGTGAAGAAGCCCACGGCGTACACAGGAACTGTGAGACCTTGGACTTGCTTGTCTGTCCATTGACCCATCTGCTTGATGATGGTTGGCAAGAAGACACTGAAGCTGTACAGGACAGAGTGACTGCAGTACTGAGCAATAGAGAGGGCCCAAATGGTCCAGTCCTTGGCTCCAGCGATGACGTCTTCCTTGTGCATCTCCTGACCAGACGTTGTTTGACCAATCTCCGCTGCTCGCAGGTCCAAAAGGTTCTGTCGGTCCTCCTCAGTGAGGAACTTGGCGGTTGCGGGAGTGTTTGGCAGGATCCAGGGGATGAAAACGGCTGTCAGGACGGTAGGGATACCGTTGATGGTGAGGATCCATCGCCAGGCTCGCCACCCAGCAGCACCCTGCTTTTCGCCATCCCAGTTGTCAAGCTCACCGATACCGAGGGCAACGAGGCCGCCGACAGCCCCAGAGATAGCAGAGATGGAATAGAAGTAGGCATTGCGAAGTGAGATGTGCTTCTTGTGATAGAAGGTGGTCAGGTAGAGCCTGGAAAAGGTTATGGTTAGATATCTATCACAAGATGGAGAAGTCCAACACTCACATGATGCCAGGGAAGAGACCAGCCTCAAAGAAACCGAGAAGCAGGCGGCAAGCAACCATTGAGCCAAAGTTGTTGACGAAACCGGTGCAAATGGCGACAATACCCCAGAAGAAAACGAGACCGGCGATGTATCGAGCAGGCTGCAGCTTCTTGATGATAAGGTTGGAAGGTGTTTCAAACAGCTTAGAGCAAGTTAGTGGGCTGTCTCATTAGATGGTATGTCGTTGGTGCGACTTACACAGTAGGTAACAAAAAGAATGGACACACAGATTTGGAATTGATCCCTAGTGAGACCAAGCTCATCCTCAAGACCGTAAAGTCGAGCATTGCCGATACTAACTATATCGAATTGTCAATATCGGTAGGGCTGAACGCTTCAGATCAGACTCACCTCGATCCATGAAGTTCATGAGGTAGATCCAGCAGACACATGGAATGATACGTCGATCAAGCTTCTTCAGAATACGCTTCTCCGTCTGCTCACTAACATAAGGGACAGATCGCTCGTTGGTGGGGCCATCGCTCTGAGTAGCAATGCCGCCTTCCTCCTCCTTGGAAGGAGAGTGTCGCTCACTGGAACCGATCGACATGGTGAAGAGATGAGACAGGAAAGCTAGAGAAGAAGAATTGGCAAGGAAGGGGTCTGGAAGAAGAGAAGATGCAGGTGCAGAGCGAGACCACGCGACTGGGACATCGGGCTCCTTTTTTATAAGCAGAAACGCGAGTGTCGTAATGTGATGGTTGCAGCAAAGACCGCGCGGGGTATCAATGCCCAGACATTCTAATCCAGATTACGAAGGAAACCCGGCCCAAAGGAGGATCCTGGAGTCTCCCCAGACCGCCAAGAAGAAACAGTCATCGTCTGTGGTTTCTTTGGGGGAGGGAGAGAGACAAGAGTCGAAAGCTGGGGAAACAATAGGGGAGGCTAAGCTTTTGCGGAGCACGCGGAGTAAATCCTGTTACGACGGGAATACCAATTTCGCCAAGCAATAGCCAAGGTGTTAGTGGGTGGGAACAAGAATGTATCTGATACCCACACAAAACATAAAGCATTGGAGCTCGTTATCAGGTGAGCATTACCCCAGCGACTTGGCGGAACTTGGCATCTTGTATGAGGAAGTCATAATAACGCATCCCAATCTTGGCGAGTAAGCTTGGTTGGCTCGTCGACGCTGTTTGTTGCTCTTGGCTGCAATGACTCGGTCAAATGGAATGCACTCTTGTTTAGGCAAGATGCTTCAATAAAACTTGGCGGTTATATGCAGACAAATAGTCTGTCTCTACTGTGTCAGTGATGACATCTCTTCCAAGAACGACAATCTTTGCCTCCACGTGCTGGGAAGGATGTGATATTCCCCCTCCCCCTCACGCTCTCGACATGTCCCAACGATGCACGCTGATGCTTTTAGCCTTTAGATGACACGTGGAGCTCGCGTGGCTTAGATTCTTTCACCTCTCGGATCCTGGTTTGTCTCTGGGTAGCATTTTAGCTAATGAGTTTATCTTTGTTGTATGTAAGAGTTTACAAGATCTGACTCCTCATAGGGCAGGCTAAAACAAGGCTCGGGTGGCAATTCTCCGATCACGTTTCTGGCCTTCTCCGCATCCGGCAATCAATGCCCGATGCGCTAGACGAGCCCTAAATTGAGCCTTAATTTTCTTGTTATGTTACTGTCCCTCTGCCCAGACAATCATTACAGCATCACAGTTGGGGTTTGTCTTGGAAGCCAAGAGGGAGGCGCTCATCTTCCAAGACTTTGTTACCGAGGTTTTGGACAGATCTTGATCCCGGACGAGCGGAGCAAATCAAATCTCATTGAATTGTTGGGGTTGTGTCGTAATGTAATGCGCCCAGGCGCTGATGATGCTTGGTTGTCAAGATGTGAGATTCGCAACATTGCAGATTTGACAGATGTCACCTTAGCAGTTCATTACTATACACCAACAAATTATAATTTTGAATATCATTTGTAATGGGAATGAAGAATTTTCCATCAAAGTCCATAACTGTTTTTTAATTGCTGATTGAGCGTTTGATGATTCCCCTGTGACGTTTATGGGAATAACATCGAACCCACTGGAAGCTGTTCAAACCGCCAGCTACCTAACAACCAACGCGCTCACCTTCTTTGTGCCAATACTGATTGGCCAAAGTAACAGCCTTTACTGTCCATGTCTTCGGTTACCGGCGTTTTAGACCCCATCACCGTCGTCGGACGGCTCATTCACCGTTTCCGGGGCAAGGTCTGGGATCACAGTTGTCAACATGGAAATCTTGATCCATGCGATGTCCTTTCGGATGTGATGATCCAGGACTCGGAGTTACGGTGAGCCAATTGACGGGCGCTTACCTCAGTCTAGAGAATCTTGGTACGTGAGACATGCATTTCTCAAGCCAAAGGTTACATGCATTGCTTGGCAATAACCCCTAATATCAACACAGCCCCCGGGCCTCATCATTGGCAGTTGCATGGGGTACCGTCTCTACTGTCCAAGCTCATGCAAAAAATGGCGATGAACTGATGGGATGAACACTTACAGCACGACCCACGAAATCGAAGGTCCACTATCACGGAATCCGCTTATCTGCCCCAGATTATAGCGTTTAGGAGCAAGATGCTTTGTATCGAGTTTAAATTATTGTATGAGCCCCAAAAATGGGTACGGGATCTTGGGTAATGGCTTGGCGAAATGCTTATGTTGTACGGCGTGGCTGCCATGATTCAAAATGAGGTTGGGTCTCACGAGCGAGGCTGAATTTGTGCAACATTCTAATTTTAATACGAATTTCTGGCCGCAAATTTCGAGAACCTATTCTTGAGCCTTTGGGCTTAGGTCTCAGCTCTTTATGCACAGCAACGGGCTCTTTGCTAGGCTGTTGTTTGAGCGCGCTTCGCGAGTTCAGGTCGACATTGCGACCGCACCAGCGTTTGCCAGCATCCATCAACTGCCAACGAATGAGTCAGAGCGATCTACTAGAACTTCATAAATGATCTGTGATAAGATACCGGGCCGTTATACAGATAAGCTATCGGTTCCGGCCCGGAACCGATACTTCCTTTAGAGGTTCGATCAGCAAAAAGCACTACACATGACAATCGCTAGCGCGACGCGTTACCTTTGGAGGTAAGAGGGGAGCCGCGTTTTATAACCTCCAAAGGCAAGGCTTTGGTGACGTTTCCCCTCTCTTGGGTAATATATTGCGGCTTTTGGTGGGATATCATGAACAAAGGTCAAAAAACACCAACCGGGCCGGTCGTGAAGTTTATCTGCCATTGTCGATGTCATTAGAAGGCGCAACGTCATCCACCACTTACCATCGCACTTTGTCGACTTTCTTCTGTTCATATATAAACTTGGGAGTCTTTGGTGATTTTGTATTCGTACCAAGTTACGCCACCATTATATTTAAGCTCATAGACGATTGACACCGCAACAATGACCGCTGCATCGCCTCATCCGTTTGACCCTCTGTCGCCCGAGGAGATTTCGAGGGTCAGTTTTTATCAATGAATAATCCTCAATCTCAGCAACGATAAGCTGAGATATCTAGGCTTCACGTATCGTACGCCCCCACTTTGGCGATCATGACCCCAACTTCCGCGTCATCACTCTTCTCGAGCCCGCCAAGAAGGAAATGATCACGTATCTCGAAAAGGAACATCTCAATCTACCCATCGACCATGCGCCAACTCGTCATGCTAGAGTGGAGGCTTCCATCAAAGCCGAAACCGAAGGGAATCACCTTTTTGAACTTGTCGTCGATCTTGACACTGACAAAGTTGTCAAGAAGCATCATGTTGAAGGGAAGCATTCTTACATCGATACTGATTATATGAAAGCTGTTGAAGCTGCTTGTCTTGCAAACGAAGAGGTCCAGGCTCTGATAAAGACTCTTGATCTGCCTGAAGGAGCGACTGTTGTCGTTGAGCCGTGGGCTTATGCGACGGATGGCATGAACGACATGACCCATCGAGTCAGCATGGTAAGCTGCTCTGTGCTTCGCGGGTGCTTGGGATACTAAATACGAGCAGTGCTGGTTCTATGTACGACTGTTGGATAACCCAAATGCGAACTATTACGCTTATCCTTTGGATGTTTGCGCCGAGGTATCCGAGTCTCTTAGGGTTATGAAAGTTTACCGTCTACCAACTACACCAGATGAGAGAGCGAACAACGAGAAAAGGCCATTTGATCGTCGAAGAATTCACTCTACTGCAACTAGCGAATACCATCCCGACTTGCGACCAAACCCCAGGGCCACTACCAAGCCTCTACATATAATTCAGCCCGAAGGTCCTTCATTCCATATCGAAGGCAATCGTCTGACCTGGGAGAAATGGGAGCTCCGAGTCGGCTTCAACTACCGAGAGGGCCTCACTCTTCATGACGTTCGATATGATGGGCGAAGCTTGTTCTATCGCCTTTCACTAGCTGAGATGTTCGTACCATACGGCGATCCACGAGCCCCATATCCACGAAAAGCTGCGTTCGACCTCGGTAATGATGGCGCTGGCATCAATGCCAACAATCTACAGCTTGGCTGTGATTGCCTTGGAACTATTAAATACTTCGACGCTTATCACAACACGTCATCGGGCGAGCCCCTGAAACTTCCCAATGTCGTCTGCTGCCATGAACAGGACGACGGAATTTTGTGGAAACATACCAACTTCCGCACGAATGTTCCGGTCGTAACTCGTTCTCGAATTTTAGTCCTGCAGACTATAATCACTGTTACCAACTACGAGTACATCTTTGCCTGGCACTTCAGTCAAGATGCTTCCATCTTCTATGAGGTTCGGGCAACAGGCATTCTCTCCACTGCGCCAACCTCCATGGATCACAAGGGAACGTACCCTTACGGAAATATCGTGGCGCCTGGAGTTATGGCACCATATCATCAGCATCTTTTCAGCCTTCGCATTGACCCTGCGATTGACGGCCATGCCAACTCACTTGTAGTCGAAGAGTCCAAGCCACTTCCTATCGACGACCCGGCCGTACATAATCCTTTCGGCGTAGGCTATGTGACGGAGAGTCAGACTGTCGAAGAAGAGGGCGGCTTTGATCTTGACTTAACAAAAGCACGCACCTTTAAATTCGTCAACGAGAACAAGATCAACCCCATCACCGGTACCCCAGTCGGCTTCAAGCTCATGCCCTTCTACAGCCAGATGCTTCTCGCACACCCTGAATCCTTCCACGCCAAGCGTTCGGAGTTTGCGGAGCATGCGGTGTGGGTAACCAGGTATGAAGACAACGATCATTTCCCTGCGGGTAAATACACGATGCAATCACCCGGAGGCGACGGCTTGGCATCTGTAATAGCGAGGCGCCGAAACACCGGAGTTGCTCATTCCGTGAGGAACGAGGATATTGTCATTTGGCACACTTTCGGCTCCACTCATAACCCGCGCATCGAAGATTGGCCTGTCATGCCGAGTGAGAAGATGATGGTTGGCTTGAAGCCCGTGAACTTCTTCTCTGGCAATCCGGGGCTGGATGTCGCGCCTTCGACGCAGGAGAAGAATAAGAGTGTGCTTTATATAGGAGAGGAGAGGGAAGACGCTGGATGCTGTACTTCAAAGCTGTAAAGGCAAATCTTGGTCTGATAATGGATTCGACAATTCGCAGTAGAGGTTTGGCGAACAGAGGATGTCAGCTTTGCCGACGCACTTTTTGAACTTGGGCTTTCAACTGTAGCGGGTAATTTATATTATACGTTCGACATTGCTTTTTGCCGCCGTATTGATTGATGGTTGAAATTTATGACATATCGACAAGACATACCAAGCCATTAACAAGTAAAGATAGCTAAGGATAAACTAAGTTTTCTTTGCTGGTTTAAGCTCTCGGCCACAAGTTTCAACTGCAAATAACACATCTAGCTAAGGATAAACTGGCGAACTCTTTGACTAGGTTAGTTCCATTTTGAAATCAAATGCGGAAAATCACCACTCCTTCTGTTAATCGTGCCATTTCTATGACCTGTGCGCATCATGATCCACCTTGTACCAAGCTTGATTCTTGAGCTGAACCACAGTTGGAAAGTGTCGAGATATATTACCCTCAGGATAATGGTCAGCAACATCTAGCAACATCCATGCCCTTTGCCGGTAGATTCTCCGCTGTAGGTTGCTGTACTTACGGAGAGTGGGGAGGTTAAAGAAGACTGAGATGCTTCCACTGTCCTGTAACAACTGCCCGATCTTTGACCCGTCCTCCCTGGGTCTGCAATTCCGCTCATATGCACAGGATGCGGTGTCGAAAAGACTATACATTCTCAGTCCCCGAGTCCAAACCTTGAGCTTTAGGCGCTCGGGTATCTTATCCATCCACTCGGTGAATCCCATCGGACATCCCCTATCGTCTCTAGGAGCACTGAGCAGCCGAGTCATCTGATCAAATCCAAGGAATAAAAGTTCGCGTGTTTTGCATTTGTCAATAGATGCATCTTCGGCATATGCATCGGATGAAAACCACACATCCTCAGGAAATCGCAATCCATCATCCGGATTCCGCTGAGCCGTTTCCAAGACAGTCTCAGAGGGTATATCGGGGAGCCAAGAATCGGCTAAATGGGCGAAAATAGCACCATAGAGGTCTTTCCAGTAGTAGAAGACACATCGAAGTGCTTCAGACTCGCAGCAATTGAACCTCTTGAAAGTTAATGTAACTATACTGTCGATGACCCTGAGCTCCACCGAGTTCTCGAGGTAGTGTATTTTAGATACCAGTTCATATCTCAGAAAGGCTCGGAACAGGCGCTTTCTTTCAGCATCCGTAAGCGCATCTAGCCTGACGATATCTGTGCCAATCGACTGGCCTCGAAACTGTAGCTGATCGACATTGGAATGAGGGCTTGGGATGCATAGATAGGCGCGAGGCGGATAGAGTGACGTTGCTTTTGTGATATAGTCTTCGATATATATCGCAAGTCGACTCTAGAGTCTGTCAAGACGATCAATAGTGCCCGAATTGTGGTCAAGGAATGGATCCGGAAGCTGCCCTTGACTCCAGTCCTCAATGTGTGGCCATGGATTCTTCGAGGGGAAATTTGCAACGACCAAAGCGTCTTGAAGGGTGTTCCCAGAGAACTCAGCCTGCAGGTGAGTCCGTTGGATGTACTCTTTTGATTCAAGGTAATTTTGGAGTATTGTAGGTGATGCGGAGAGAAGCGGCTTGATGGTTGATCTGTTCTTGAGACAAAGCAGGATCATTATATTGATCTCGGGCGGAAGAGAAGAGAAACAATCCATGCTTAATAAAGTTTGCGGAGGCAGCGAAGTGTTATCCTGATCGCTTTATGGCGTTGTACGGTGTTCTACGGCGTCGTACTTTTTTATCTTTCTTATAGTTCAAGTTGTTGTCTTGAGGATGAAAGAATGAAAGGGTTGGTGCAGGATCGCCGTCTTTATAGTACTGGGGAGATTTGAGCTCAACAAAAATACACTTTTTATTATTGCCCCAAAGTAAAGCTTAATGCGCAGTCGAATGAATCTATGGACAACAGAAACATAAACTTTCTCAAATGTGAAGTCAGTTTTGCTCGCCTACTCTTGACTGGCCTTCTACTGCAGTGTCAGCCTCCTTTGCGAACCACCACGAGGCAGAAAGTGGCGTTACAGGCGACAGCTCAGTTGTAAAAATTGTGACAACAAATTACTTCCCCGCTTCCTCTGAAATCTTGAAAAGATGAGAAAGAACTCTGCCCGCAGAAAAAGTGAGGCTGTCACCTTATCTTTTTTAGCCATCCCAAGATACCTCACAACCCAAATGTCAGACGGCGGCATCTCAGACGGGGGCATCTCAGACGGGGGCATCTCAGACGGTGGTATCTCAGACGGCGGCATCACAGGCTCCGATGACTCGCATATCGAAAGCATTATCAGCGAGTTTGGGGGAGACGAAGAGGCGGGCTTCGACGAAATCGATGATCGGTTCTCTGATAGTGATGGTGGCAATCAAGTTTCTGAGTCGGTATTCCTTGAGGGGACTGAAAGTGCGCTCAACTGTGTGTATAGGTCTGCTTCACTCCACATCATACGAGGGAAATTAATGGACTATAGTGCTATTCTTCGCTGGCGGCAGTATCGCCGGCACCATTGCCCAGACTTCCGATACTAATAAGACTACTGACCAGCCCAAGGTCCAGACTGCCGGTATGTCAAGCCCAGTTCCTGTACGTTTTTGCTGAACCTTGTCTGATGCTAATTCCAGAAACGGAGAATGCTTTGGATAACTTGGACCTTGGGGGTGATCATAATTTCGCGTCACATGCAGACCAAGGATCCAATGTTGTAAGGGCTTTGGAAGCAAGCGTCGACCGTGACATGTGTCGCGATCATTTAAGCATGCCTTGTCCAGGACAAACCTATGGGACAACTTCCAATACAACTTCTCAGCTTGTTGATGTCACACGCAGTTCCGGGTTATTGGAATGGCTGATTCAGCGCCTTCAACGAACATTTTGCCAGCCGAGCATATATGCCCCTTTGCCCTCTCCCTCATATATTCGCGTACTTTTCATCCAGCCTGGAGTGAATGAGGACGCTTTGGTAGCCTCGTTTCAACTCTTGGATCTGAACGCAGCAAACATTCGATTTGAGGCTATTTCCTATCAGTGGAGCGAGGGTGGTATCCAGAAAGCGCCTATGCGTCTTGGGGGAGAAAAGATATTTATCAACAGATATCTTCGAGATATTCTGCTGCGTCTACGGCTCGAGCAACACATTCGGGTTGTGTGGGCCGATGCACTGTGTATTAACCAATCTGACCACGCGGAACGTCTTCAGCAAGTCAGTACAATGCAAAGGATATACTCCCAAGCATTTAGAGTCATTGGATTTGTTGGCAAGGACTATACCCATGCGAGTATGTGCTTTAATGCCATCAAAGCTTTGACCTCAGCATGGTTTGAAGTTAGGAAAAGCCTTGGTCAACACGATATGTCCTCTTCGACGCCCAATAACATTTCTAGCTGTGTTAAGAACGATGTTTCTATGGTTAGGATCGTTGAGTTGTTTCGGAGTGGCTACTGGACGCGATTATGGGTGGTCCAAGAGTTAGTTTCCTCCCGTCGTGCGATTATTCGGTGGGGAGACGCCGAGATATCCTGGACATTGTTGGGGCTCGCAACGACCCTGATCAGGAACAACAAAAGCTTGATGACGATGTTCAATCGTATCAACAAGTCAAAGAAGTCTCATGGTCCTTTCCAAGGAGGCTTAGACGCTCGGACTGGTCTGATGAACGCTTATCTCATGAACCGAATGTCTTCGACTCACTTTCGAGGCGATTCAATGTCGTTGTTGGATGTCCTTCGACTAACCCGAAATTTCGACGTTTCAGACCGTTTGGATCGAATATACGCTATCTTGGGCCTTCCGAGTCAACATACGGGGCCACGGCGCACGTCCATCTCTCCAGATTATCGCCTACTTCCAGATGGGTTATACAGTCGCGTCTTCTACTGGGTCTATCAAACTCATGACAATCCACTCGAAATCCTTTCTGCAGTCCGGCATACAACTCTATTCTACCCCGATTTTCCTACATGGATACCACGTTGGCACGTGAAACCAATTAGGAGCATTGGTATCTCTCATAGAGCCAGTATGAAGTTTAATGCCTCCGCTGGTTGGAAACCAAATCCTCCTACAAAGCTTACTTGGCGTCAAAACGAGCGATATTTGATCCTCCAGGGATTTGTGCTTGCATCTGTAACATCGGCCTACCGAGTGTTTCCTATAGCAAACAGGAAGGATCGCCTATCCCGTCATGAGGATCTCAAAAACCTCAATATCGTGCTGAATCACTGGTTGAACGAGAATGTGAGCAGTCACGACAATTTTAAAGCTCAATGGTCTCTTGTCTTGACAGCTGGTCAAGATTGGTACGGGAACATCTTGAAGGAGCAGAACAGGATAGATGAGCACACTGCATCGTTTGTAAAGTGGAGTGGTGAGTACTCCAAAAACGCAAAGCCTGGTGATGAAGAGGCTATTAGATACGGACAGGCTGTGGACAACGCGTGTCGCGGCCGACAAATATTCACCGCGACGAACTCTTTGCTGGGGCTTGGACCTGACCTTGTTAGGAAGGGCGATTTAGTATGTGTTGTTGCTGGAGGCCCGGTTCCTTATATTCTACGACCTTTGGGTGATGATACGTTTTACTTTGTCGGAGAGTGCTATGTGGCTGGATACATGTTTGGAGAGGCCGTGTCGGAATGGAGGTCCCAAGCTCGGGCATCCTTGAGCTTGCGACGATTTACTCTGAGGTAAAGTCAAGGTCTCACCGATTTAAAATTTATCATCCTCATTGCTAGCCAGCAACACGAGACAAGTGATTGAGACTTTAATTCAGCTAGACTCCAGAGACTTCCAAGAAAACAAAATGACAGCAGCAAACAAAATGAGCAAAGAAGAAGCAAAGGACCCAATAAGGAGCGTTCTTTTCGAAGAAGAAAAGAGTTTTCATCACCGTGCACGTTGGCTAGTCAGCCTCATCTTGATCTCGCCGAGCCCAGCGTAAAAACTCTGCACTCGCTAAACAAACCGCTTAGTCACTGTACCCACAGCACCTCTCTATAAAAGTCTGCTCTGCTGCCGACCATTTGGACTTTTCTTCTTTTCTTCTTCATGTCGACAATACTTCAGAGAATCATTTCTATAGTATTCGACCTTCTCTTGGTTCCCTAAAAGAGCCACAGATCCCACCCTGGTTGATGAATGAATATCCTCGATGCCCTAGAGTGAATACCCTTTTTCTGGTCCTCTCGATCTGTCCGCAAGGATGGCGGTGGTCTACTCTCGAGTGGCTGCTGTATAGAGAGATGTTACTCTTGATGATCTCGGCCCTTGGCACGGTCTGCTTTCGGGCGCGTTCTTGGGGCGGGCATTGATGGACGTCTGACAGGCTTTTTTTTTTTCGTTGCTTTCTGAGGCTTGCCTTGGTAGTGAGGAAGAAATGTGAACATGATGAAATGCACTGAGATTCTTATACATTAATCATTGCAGATGAAGGATTACCAAGTCACGCCCAATTCACGAGACCGAGGAGTCGCAGCTGCAGCCACTACAGTTGACCGCACTACCCCATAATAACAGGAATGATCAAATGGCTGTCATACTTCCGTCCTGTATGAACATAGTGTCGCCCGACATTCTCATCCTCTGGTTTTCTCAAGCGACACAAGTCAGTCTCAGGCAGGCACATGTCATGTCCAGAAACATTCAGCGCTATGCCCTCTCCAGCAGCAAACACCATCCCAATCGGCCAGATGGGGATCTCCAGGCGGACAATCTTCCCCGGACTGATGGGCTGTCGAACACGGTGGCTGTACAAAGCGTCCGTCTCGCGTGAAAGATCGTTAGAAAGAACAGGCCCGCCATCTCCATTGAGAGAGACGCTATGCGAAGCACGAAGGAAGCCCTGCGGACCTAGAGTTTTCGCTGTGTTTACATCAGGTACCTCGTCAATAGGAACAGGACAAGGGTAGTTGAGATGTGAGAGCTGCCGGCCCTTGTTGTCAATCTTGCGGATCTGCACAACAACGTCAAAATCATCATGGTCAGGGCATGACATGTGTAGCACTGCCTTTGAGTAGCCAGCTAGCTCAGTTGGGACGTCAAACGTAGCTGCAGAGGTCTAAACTTTGGTGAGTTCCCGCGAATTCTTTTGATATGACAAGACTTACAAGTCCATCATCCAAACTCCTTCCTTCATAGGACTTTATACATTCCTGATCTGGTTTCAGATCCGCCAGTTTTCCCATCGCTCCATCAAGATATAGAGTTCGAAGCCTCTGTCGTGGAAGTGGGTAACTCTCCTCAGGCCTCTCGATAACAGTCGTGGCGGAACTTCCATCTGCCTCAAATCCAAGCAGTGAAAGCCGGACTCGAGGCGTTGAAGATTCCCAGTTGGTGTCTTTGACAATACCAGACTTGCAATAGAAGTCGAAAAACTGCTGAAGTTCATCCGAGACGGATGGTCGATACATGTCGTACCCTTACGAGTTAACAGGTCAGCAACGATCAACCATGAGTACATACTCATACTACACGCCGTGGTATGAGAAGGGCTAAAGAAAAGAGTTTTCCTTACACTCTTGATACGGATGGACACGAAGCCACTTCTTTTCTGTCTTGGCTTGCCGGAAAGTCTGAAACGAGCCATACGTGTGCAACATGCTTGAGTACGACGCAACAACGTACATAGGAATATTGTTGATGTTCTCCACGGGAATTCTCTTGGCCTCCCAGTAGTCATCGTACAGCGGATGCTTCTCCAGCATAGCAACAACATTCTCTACGCCTTCAGGCCCCGCAAGTCCATTTGAGATCATTCGGTGAAAGCCAGGAATATGAGGACGTCCACCTCTGGCAACATAGTGACGATACAGATCGGTATAACCTTCCCAAGGTGCAATCGCTTTCAGTGCAGGATGGTGCATTCTGGAAGCAAAGTTGATCTGCGATATAGCCAACCATGAGTTCCCTGCCATAACGACAGAACCGTTGCACCAAGGCTGTTTAGACAGCCACTCAATGACGTCGTAAACGTCTTCTGCTTCTTGTATGCCCCAGCGTGCAATAACTCCTTCACTATGTCCAGCACCACGGGCATCGATGTTCAAAACAGCGTAGCCACGCCCAGCCCACTCAGCAGGATCAGGAGCCTCGAACTTTTCGTAGCCTGATGTGCGATCAAGTGCAATTCCGGCTCGATAAGGAGCCATGAAGTCGTAATTCTGAGGGCCCGTACCAGTTTTACCATATGGACTCCATGGAAGGATACACGGAACAGGCTGTGTATCTGATGATTCGGGGCGGAAGATATCAGCGTATAGACGAGCGCCGTCGCGAACCGTGATGGCTTGATCTCGCTCATAAACAGTTCGTACACCGAATGGCCTTCGACCCGGATAGCGGACATGGCCTACTTCTAGGACTCGACGGCCTGGTTTGAAGCCGTCATAATTGAAACGGGGATGCTCAGGTGCTGGAGTGGTTTTTGATATGATGGCATCAGGGAATAGTTCCTGAATTTTCTGGAGTTTGAAAGGAAGGTGAGTAGTCGATATCATTTCGATATATTCAAGGGTGACTTGATGTGATCCGAGGTTCTTCCTTGAGAAGATACAGATGTAATAGATTAATGCATTGCAGGTAAGAACTCCTATATAAGATGCTTCTGATTTAGACATATCCTGATTCGACTTCTCCGCTCTTACACTGCCGGACCTGCCGGGCTGGTATCAAGGTTCTCGGCAGTTATTGCTGCATATCGAAGCCGGCTCGAACTTATGTTCCCCATGCTCTGGCACATGAGGTCGGTTGGCAGACTTGACCAATTTTAGTTAGCGGCGGGGGGAGATCCGCTATCGGGATACGAGCGGAATGAGATCGGAAGTTCCGTTGCTCATAAGAATGATAACTTTTCTCCTTGACTTTTAATAATTCCCCAGATTTGTCCTTAAACCGTTCAAGATCATTAATTCCCGCTTCATATCCAGAACCATTAATCAAACGCTCCATACATTTCATTACTCAATACTCATACACCGGCGCCATGGTTGCTTCAAGAGTTGATCCCGCCGGTTAGTGACCTTCAAACCATCGGCTACCTTTCGTTCCGACCAAACGTTAATAATAGACGATATAAAATAGATGCCCTTCAGGTTGCTGCAATCACATTCGACTGGGGAGATAGCCTCGACGCAAAGGTTTGTAGCGTCATACTATGAGTAAGACCAAACTCATCTAATCGACTCGCAGGATTGGGATCGCTTGACGAGCATTGTCGCCCCGGAACTGGTTGTATGAGTTCCCGAGAACTAACCCCCAGCCATTGCTCCCGCTAATAGGATGTTCTCAAGGTCGATTACACCGTCGTGACTGGTGAGAAGTGGGATGCCATGCCGGCCAAAGACTTTGTCGCCATGGTCTCAGATCCCGGATTTGTCGGCGACCCTCTTGTTGTCAGCCAGCATTTCATCGGAGCTTCCAAATACGAAGCTCTCTCGGATGGCCGCATAATCGGCACTCACCAGCTTCGAGCTGCCCACCAGCGATACACAGGACCCGATAAGAAAACTGTTGAGGCCAAGGGCCACTGCCATGCCGTTATGCAACATACTTATGCAAAGGTTGATGGGGAATGGAAGTTGGCGGGCTTAAAGCCGACCATGTACTGGAATGAGCATGATTTCTCCAAGATTTTCAAAGGAAGCCAGTAAAGTGTGGTTCTAAGACGCGTTAGCTCGAATAGAGTCCAAGCACCTTTCTAATCAGTGTCGCTTGTGCCCTAGATGTACAGATAAATCCCGATCGTTGATGATAACGAGAAATGCGACTGATCAGTCATGACCAAAGCAAAATCTGCTCATCTCCCTCATTTCATGCTTGAGTCCATACGGTCTGCGTCGTTACTGCATCAACAAAAGAGATTTAAAGCTGGTCAATTCAAAACGGAGGCAACCCTCCGAGCATGACTGTCAAAGCGCGTTGCTTATCGCACAAAGACTACGCCCACCCATGCTAGAAGGCATAACGCGATAGGCAAGTTTGCGCCATGACCTTTTCTGTTCGAAACATCAACATCATGAAACTAAGGATTAATGCGCCAAAATAAGGTTCAAGACGGAAATACGACGTCAATGCGCAGGACCCTGCGTGCCGTGTCCTCATGGCTTATAACTACCAAGATGGGCTTCCAGAAATATTCATGGGCTTGATATCCTTCACGACATTCATTTTGACCTATACGCTCTTTAAACATGTCTGATAGATCTTCGTGTGAGTACAGCGAAAGGGCTGGTGAAGCTAAGGGGAATAATGATGCATCTATGAAGAGTTTGCTGTTACTACTTGTAAGTCGGTCTTCATCCTACCAGCAATTCCGAACTGACAAGGCACTTCCAGTCAATCAACCTTGTCTACTTTGTCCAAGTTGCCAATGTTGTTGGATCCGGCGCCTTGACCAGAGACATCTCCGCTGTAGTTGGCGGCTCCAATGACTCGGTCTGGTATAGTGAAGTCATCGCAATCTTGACAGCTCTTCTCGGTATCCCTGCTTCCCAAGCCGCCGACCTCTGGGGTCGCAAGAAGATACTCATCCTCTTAACAAGCTGCGGCTTCATCGGTTCTCTCGTTATCGCCAAAGCCTCATCTTCCGGCACGGTCATCGCTGGGTTCGCCATTTCAGGCATTTCGTTCGGTGCGCAACCGCTCCTTCACGCCATTTCCTCCGAGGTCGTCGCTCGCAAGTATCGTCCTTGGGCGCAGGGAAGTATCAATGTTGCTGCTTCCCTGGGAGCAATCGCTGGTCTTTTGATCGGTGGCGTGTTGACTAGACATGAGCATCATGATGGCTTCCGGGCCTACTGGTACATGGTTGCTGGCATATATGCAGTTGCGACAGTCGCATGTCAATTCTTTTACAACCCGCCTCCGAGAGCCTTGGAAATTGTCCTCAGCGTCTCAGAGAAAATGCGTAACCTAGACTGGGTCGGGTACGGCTTCTTGACTCCTGCGCTCGTCCTTTTCTGCATGTCTCTTGCTTGGAGCGGCAACCCATATTCATGGACAGATGCCCATGTGCTGGCCACTTTCCTCATTGGCGTACTTTCGGGAGTAGCCCTTATTGTCTATGAGACACTGATTAAAAAGAACGGCATGTTTCATCATCGCCTCTTTCGCGATCGAAACTTTGCACTCGCTTTGGGATGCATCTTTGCCGAGGGTATGGCATTCCACTGTGGCAACAACTATTTCGCTTTTGAAGTCAGCGTCCTCTTCGCAACTGATAGTCTTGTCATCGGCGCCCAGTACAGTATGGCCTTCATTGCTCTGGGCATCTCTGCCATCGTGAGCGGTATATGGTGTTGCATGAGTAAGGCTTTGCGTTTCCCCATTATCCTGGCTTTTGGCTTCAAGATCCTGTTTATGGTCCTCATGGCCACCGTGTCTAAGTCCACACCTCAAGCCCTTCTCTGGATATACCCCATAACTCTCGGTCTCGGCCTGGGTGTTTGCATGCCAGCGCTGATTACAGTAGCTCATTTTGCAACACCTCGAGAATTGATCGCGATTACATCCGGCCTTATGATCTCTATCAGAAGTCTGGGAGGATCTATCGGGTTGGCCGTATTCCACGCCATCTTTTCTCATGGGCTCTCATCCAACTTGGGACCTAAGATATCTCATGCCGTCTTGCCACTTGGCTTCCCCGAAAGGGAGTTGCCTCAACTTATACCCGCCCTTGCGCATAACGATACAGTGGCGCTCAAAAGTATTCACGGCACTTCTCCAGAAATAATTCGCGCTGGCGTTGATGGCCTGCTGGAAGCTTACCGTGTAAGCTTTCGCGGTGTCTGGCTGACCACTGCGAGTCTATGTCTCGTCGCTAGCATCAGTGAGTGGAGGACAATGACAAAAGAACCTCGTTGAGGATTTGACTTCTAATTACTCATCTTAGCCGGTTTCTTTCTCCGCGATCCAATTGAAAAGTTCACTGCCCAGATCGATGCGCCCATTACACCGGATATAGAGGTTGTCGAGACTGAGAAGAGGACGAAGAGTCCAAGCGATTCTGCTTAGTAGGCTATACATCTTACGACAAAGACATTTCATAGTTGTAAAGTTTAATACGATATTGCAAGACATTAATTCCAATCGTCTATTATTAACTGCGGCTCTCCAACATCACAATATCCAATCAAGGGAACCTCACAAACGGTGCCACATATGTTGTCATGTACACCCCCTTCTTCTGGGAGAAGTTGAATGAGACAAAGGTATGCTCAGTTGGTGTCGTGACTGTATCGTCGATTACATCACTCCCACTGCAGTTGTCAGTATCATGGTCGTCTTGATCAGTAGTTACTTACTATGCATCCGACACAATCTTCTTATATGTGCCCTCTACGCCCCAAGCCCAACCTCTCTTCCGAAACACCTTCTCCATGGCTTCTGTAGCGTCCTTGTCATTTTTGAAGTACTGGTTCAAAGGGACATAAATCTTGACCTCAGGGATGTCCTGGCCAGGCTTGAGTTCCCAGCTAAAGCACGCTCCACTAACATCAGGCTTGTCTTCTATTATCTTCTTTGAGAACTTCTCATCAAACTCCTTGTCCTCTGGCTCGTTTATGAGTATATGCCACATATCGCGAAGAATCGCTAGACCTTCCATTGTCGTTTTGTCTCTGACTTGACCTCCCAGGCTGACGTGCTGCACAACCGCTTCCCAGGTGTTGGACTGGGGTTCGATGTAGATCTTGACTCGAGCGCCTTCTTCGGGACTTACGCAGTCAATACCGATAACAACAGTTAGCGGTGGGTTTTGGCACAACTTGTTTTGGTACCGCTCGATCATGTCGATAGCTGGCCCGAACGATGGACCAAGGGGATCTAGTCGTCGGATGAGGTCAAACCCAGCTCTATCCGAGTTTTGCTTCGCTGTCATCCACTTGATAACAGGGTAGAAATACGCCTTCATAGTCTGCTTGTCCTCCTTGAGATCAAATGCCAGAAACACCTTAGGTATACGAATAGTATCCTTCGACATCTTCTCCGCTAAAAGCACAGCATCTTCTTCGGATGGATAGAATTCCGCGGCAAACTGATTGAACCAGCGGAGATCAGCACCCGTCCTCTTGGCAATTCTTGGAATGGGATCTTGAGTGACACCATCTGAGCCTGGAAACACGGGTTCGTAGCAGAAGCGCACATATGACTTGCCGCTGTCACTGTTGTTGAGGCTGGTTTCGAATGGTGAGCCATTTGGGGTCAGGAGTGATCTTGCGCGGTCCTTTTCAGGCGCATACCCCATGGTCGGGATGATATAGTTGTCAAGGAACTCGAGATGAGCATCTTGTTGTTCGTGAGTGTAGTCTCCGACTGATCTGAGAAGGGATGCGAGAACCGGTTTGGTGTGCTTCGTCCAGAAGGCTATGCCATCTTGTTTGGCTTTGAGATCTGAGTGCTCGTTACTGGGAAGTCAATTATGTCAGTATATGAGGTATGCTCGGACTTTTCGACTCGCCTCTCTTCTGTGTTTTGAAGAGCTTCTCCGTGGTCCATTGATGCTGCAGGTATTTTAGGAGTAAGAGGCTCTAATGTCGATGTCATATTGCGAAGAGTTGTGATCTTGGTATCGGGATTTGGTTATGAGCCAAGGTTGTTAGCGCTGTCGGCTTTGCTGGAGACGGTTTTGTCACTGTAGTAATGCTCTGTCCGAGAAAGCCGTCGGGGCTAATGTCTGAGGACGGGGCCACTGAATACCCTTGACAGTGAGAAGAACAGGCAACGGCTCACTGGGTTATAGCGCACAGCTCCCCGCAGCTTTTATAGCTCTGACTTTCAGTGCTCTCTTGGCTCGGACAAAGCGGTTCCAACAATCACAGTTCAGTTGGCGTTTTGCCTCTGATTCGCAAACTTCTTTGATTACGCTTACTTCTTTTCAGTCATGGACAATTTCGACAAGCGATTCACCACCAGTGATGGTGATACTTATGCCTATGACTACATGTCAGCCAAAGACAACAAAGAAACATTTCTCTTCATCCACGGTTGCCCGTCTTCGCACTACGACTGGCGATATCAATTCAAAGACCTCTCAGATGCAGGCTATGGAGTCATTGCCCTAGACTGTCTCGGCTATGGCGATTCCGACAAGCGCGCTGACCTTGAGGCTTACAATTTGAAGCGTCTCAGTGGGCACTTTATAGAATTGCTAGATCATGAGAAGATTGACAAAGTCATTGGCGTTTCACATGACTGGGGATCTATGGTCATGTCTAGAGTTGTTGTTTGGCATCCTGAGAGATTTTCCAAGCTTGTGTTCATGTCAGCTGGCTATACAGCGCCTGGAGTATTCTTTGACATTGATGGATTGAATGTCTGGAGTCAGAAAGAGCTTGGATACATGCAGTTGGGTTACTGGTATTTCTTCAACTCATATGATGCTGAGCGAGTTATTCTTGATCATGTATGTGCCTGACCCAGTCCTGTTGAACTAATTCACTGACTTCTTGTAGTTAGAGTCATTCTTCCACCTCGCATACGCCGACGACAATGCACTATGGATAACAGGTCTTGCAGCGATCAACGGAACACGAGAATGGCTGACCTCTGACAAGACATGTCCCCTCCCCCCATTCCTCACAGAACAAGACAAGACCCGCTGGCTCGAGATCAACAGACGCAAGGACACCATCAAGGGCCTGCTCAATTACTACCGTTCCCTCATGCGTGGGATCCAAGCAGAGGACGAGGATCCACTGACAGATGAGCAACGCATGCTCAAAGTTCCAGTTCTTGGTATCTGCGGTGGTGGAGATATGGTTACACGGGCGGATCAAATTGGGCGGGGTATCACACCATATGCAAGCAAGGGCTACAAAGAAGTGGTTCTCGAAGGAGCGGGACACTGGATCATGCTTGAGAGACGAGCCGAAGTGACTAATGCTCTGCTGGAGTTTGTCCGTGGGGACTCATCATGAACTGCTGGGTTACAATGCTGGTTACCACTGGATCATGTAGATAGGGGAGGAGTAAGCGGGAATTTACAAAAGTACCAATTTACCTTGGAAACTTGGCTTGCATGATCCTACATTAACATCAGAAGTTTGAGGCATTAGATTACAATATGCATATGTGTCGCTGCATTCATCCTTTTCGGATGTTCTCTGCCAAGGTTTTTATTCTGCTGCCTTGTCGTATACGGGGTGAAGGATCAACGTCCATGGGTTATCTATGCGGGGTATCACTATTGTAAGCGGGGGATAGCTCCAGGAGCAGTGAAATTAGGTTCATGAAATACGCCATTGGAGGGGCTAATGCTCGACTAAGGCAGAGGAGTTGATCCTCTGAACCTTCCAGATGTGCATGTATGCCCGAGAGTTGGTTTAGTGAGACATTTGGCCTCTAGTTTATCATATTCGGTCACGTCTTGCGATCGAACTTAACATTCCTTTCACTCATTGCTGTATCGAGACTTGATTGAGACTAGTTTCTTACTGCAGTTTTCTCTACATACACGCCAAGATCTATCTATGCCGTTTCAAGCATGATTCCTCTTCTTCAGCGTAATGAGGAATCGCCCACATGGCTCGTCGATGGTAACCTTCCGAACATTCTCCGGTCTCTTGTCCAATCTCTCAAAGTCGTAATCCATAAGCAAATGCGTCAGCGTAAGCTTAAGCAAGTTACTGGTAAAGAACCTCCCCGGACAAGCTCCCCTTCCCAAGCCAAAATTCAAGAAATCCGGTGAAATGTCTGTCATCTTAGGATGCTCAGGATCTTCCATGGATCGTCGCGGGTTAAACCCGCCAGGGTACATCCGCTCATCTCTCTGATAGGCCTTGATGGGTGCAGCAAGGATGGCACCCTGCGGCACATGGATGCCGTTGGAGAAAGTGAAGCCGCCTTGCTTACCCACGGCGCGCTCAATGCCAGTCTCACCGATTGGGTTGTAGCGAATGCTCTCCCGGATTAGTGAATCCATTAGCGTCAGCCTTTGGAAGAATTCATGTGAAAACGCATCGCCTTTGGCCATTTCCTGGCTTATCTCGGCACGCAAGTCGCTGATCATGGCTTCGTAGTCGCCTGCGGGGAGTGAGATGAGGTCATATACCAGATTGGTCATCGTAACGAGGTTAGTGTACGATTGGACAAAGTTTAGAACCATCATTCTGGCGACGATGACCATTGGTTCGTACTCTGATGGGCCGTTGGGGTCTTTTTTGGCGGCCAGGATGATGGCGCTCAGCATGTCATTCTAGGAAATATCAGCCGCTGTCAACAATAACTGGCAGATCTTAGACCTTACAGGCAGATCTGGTTCGATGTCTTTTTTCTCGGCCTCATCAATAACGGCCATGCGCTCTTTCAGCACGGGCGTCGCGTGCTTGGCGGCTGTCTCAATGCATCGCATCAGCGGGCGGCACATGTAAGGCAGCAGAAGCCTGTAGAGCATCAGCATCCTATCACAAAAACTGAAAAGAAATCAATATCTTGGGCCGCTTACGGGCGAAGAAATGGTGGGATAAAGCGGGCGTACAGCGCTGACGCAAAGAATGTGGCGGCGTATTCAGCGGTAGCATCTCTGTACTCTTTGTTGTCACACAAAGGCTGACCTGAGATGATACGGTTGGCAGATCTGCTGAGAATAGCACTGGCTGTATCCCACATATTTATCTGCACAACACCATTGGAGTCAAGCTTTGAGGCGACATTGTCATCTAGAGCAGCCTTCATCTCCTCATTGACCATGGGCATTTTGTCTGCGACCTTTTGGTAGAGCTCTTTGTGAACAACATTTCTGTAGACGGGATGAATGACGATATGAGGGCCAAGGGTAGTGTAGTCAGGAACAAGGGCTTGAAGAGTGTATCTCTTGAGAGAAATGTCATTTTCGGGTTGTTCGACGTATTCATTGAGGAGCTGCTTGGGTACCATGAGCATGAAGCCCGTGCTGCAGTGGGGGATTGGAACGAGCTGAATACCGCCATGACCAGCTTCAAGTATCTAATGTTCTAAGCTTTGGACCCCAAAGAGAAAAAGGGATAGCCTACCTTGCGATGAGTCTCCTTGAAATATTCTCTAGACTTGAGGGCAACTTCATATGATGCTTTCATGAATGTAGCGACACCTTTCTTGTCACCAGCCCAGTTGAACTTCTGGTAATCTTTGGAGAGTGCCGCTTGGAAAGCAGGTTGCATAAGGTGTAGCAACCATGCTGCAGTGGTAGCAATGATTGTGTACACAACAATGCGAGGTAGAAACGCCTGGGCGGTGGTAGCGAGATCAACAGCCATTGCGACAAAGCCTGAGATTGGAAAGAGTGATGAATTGTCCCAAAAGTGGAGGCCAAAGCTGCTTGTAAAGCTCTCGCTAATATTAGGGATGAGGTCAAGGGCAAAAAAGAATCTTGACTGGAGCAAAGGCCACAATATCTTGTTAATTCCTGCCCCACCTCGAGGATGCGACCGTCACTTTTTAGGATCCAACCCGAAGAACCTGAGTAGCCAATGATTTTTGTGAGAATGCTGCCGCCTGATGACGATCGATTTTCTTCTGTATGCAAGAGTCTGATTCAGGGTCAGATCGACTTCTTGGAAATATCTCGTCATGATTCAGAGCCTGCTACACGAGCTCGCTTACATGACGAGAACGAACAACATTGCTCGGAGATATCCTTGTCACACGGTATCAGTGATTGGATGACATTCTTTTCGCGTGCCCATTGGGCGATAAAGTGTGTGTGATAACGTGAGAGGCTTGAGATGCATCAGTTACAAGCTCCTGTTGTGGCCGATCGGACTTACTGATGGCTCTTGGTCAATGACGGGGCAGCTTGGCGAGAGGAGTGGTGTTGGAGTGGCCGTGGATCACTGGTAAACTAGCTGTCTGATACCCGAAGTCGACAAATTTCAGTGAGTGGGGGAGGAAGTATCGGCGATTTGTGCGCATGAAAGCATGGCAGCCCATCTTAAGTTGTATTTCTCTTCTCGTCTCGTCCTTATGACGTTTATTTACCGATTGCCTTTCCCTTGACAACCTTTCCATCTGCTGATCACACTCTCGGCTTTGTTCAACATCAAACATGTCCAGGACGAATACCTTTTACAGCCTCGGCGTAATGCCTGCATTAATGGGGCTGGGGCATCTGGCTCCAGCCATAGGTGCCATACATACTGCAACCGGCTCGTATTACTTTCCTGTGAGGCTACTCGGACTTATCGGTACCATATCTGCTGTCGTTGACTGCAAGTCATACTCTTGGCCCTATTTAACTTCATCTCAAAGACATGTTACTAATCATCCTCCCGCTTCAGCTATGGATACATACAAAGACCTTGCGCCATCAAATCGACCTGCCAAGTGGATATGGAAGTCCTGGGTCTATGGTCTCTGGGCCATTGTCCTGGCCTGCACTGCAACGTTGGACCTGCACACTATATACGACATATACCGTGTCCTGCCTCTTGGTCTGGCTTGGGGGATCCCTTGCGTCCCGTTGTACTCGATTTCCAAAGGGTGGATTCTGAGCAAACCCAAAACTCTGGTAAGCTCAACACTCATTTGATACACATGACATATCCTTACACTTTTAGCTCTTTGAAGCAAAGTCTTTGGTGGTCGCATTTTGCATGGCAAGTGTTTGTGCCGAAGCCAGCATGGCTTATTCCTGTCGGCAGAAGGAATATCAATGTGCGAGCAGAGATTTACGAGCAAGAAGTTTCTATCTCGCCGTCTTATACCAATTCTTCCGTGAGACATCATGCGACATCAGGGATATTCCAGAAGACACGAAAGAGGGCCTAAAAACACTGCCTGTCAAGCTCGGTAAGCAGAACACGATGTTACTCTTGGCTACGGTTGGCATTCTAGCCGAATCAATTCTCACCCACGGCATCGACATAACAACCACAGGCATTGTCATCAAAGCCCCACTGATTGCCCGTACTCTCTTACGAGTTGGTATGACAATGTTGGCGTATTGGCAAGCCTTGAGGTTTCCCAGGCAGAATTCATGGGCCTGGGGATCTATGTCTTTACTGGGATTGACTCCGGTGCTTTTTGCACAAGCTGCTCTTCGCGAGTGAACGACATCTCAAGGGAGACTTTGAAGTCTCGAAGTTTATTCAGCACATATGGACATTGTGGTGCGAACAAGCGGGGAGTTTTGGGGATGTTCTTAGATATAGATAGCGATTGAATAGAGTGCAACCTGTCAACGTCCCAATATCGCACAGTCTTCATCGGAGAAAGTGTCATGCCATGTCAAGATCCTCTCATTGGACAAGCAAAGCTACTATTTCATCTAAACCAAAAGCTGAATCGAAAACTATTCAAGCTATCATCGCCACTCCCGGCTGAAGATAATAGCCCACGGTCAAAGTTTAGACTCTCTACCAGCATGACTGAACTGCTCAAGGTAATTCATCAAGTCTGTCCACATCTTTCGCGGCAACGAGTTTGAAAACCAAGTGTTCCCTTCATAGTCCTTACCAACAACCACAAACACGCTGGATATGGCAGAGACAGTATTATGTCCGGGATCAGAAGCTTGATAATACACAGCATGTCCCCTCTTCCCCTTTCTTGACTGAGGGCTTACCTCCTGCTCTATCGCTGGGCTGAAATCTAATTTTTCAGCGAGGTCTCCCTTGCTCCAATTCGACATGAACTGGGCGGCCATGTTCGTGCTCCCAAAAACTACAGGCATATTGTTTGTCTTCATAGACTCCACTGAGAGCGCCGTGGAGGCTTTCAGTTGTTCTTCTGTGGTCTGTGCTTGAATGGCCTGTCGCACTTGGAGTGCAAGTTTCCCCAGTGGTAGGTCCAAGATTTCGTTGGCACGACAGAACACAAAGGCATTGGTAGGAGAGTTCTGCACGTAGGCTTTGTCTGGCAGGAAGATCGATCGAGCTCGACTACGAGGGTCGACAGCCATGATGGTTGCCAGCTCTCGATTTGTTTCCCGACCTTGGTACTTGGCCAGCATGAGGCAAGAAAGAGCGGCGAAGACGTCACCTTCGCTGATGAAAGGCTTGTCATTTGTTGCTTCCTCTTCTAGATGGCCTCTCGCTTGCTGTATCATCCTGCTGAGTGTATCCTTCGGCATACACAGAGTCCGCGACTGAATGTTGCCGGATTTCCACGATTCGTACAAGCTCCGTAAGCCCCAGACTTTGAAACGCCAGCCATCAAGAATCTTGTCTGCAAGAACGTGGCGTTCCTTAGGCGGCGACTTGAGCATGTCGTCAAACACGTCTTTCCGATATCCTGGCATCTGGATGACAGCTTCTGACTTTCCAGCAAGGACCTGACTCCAACCCTCAAATATGGCAGACAACCCCATCAGGTCAGTTGTCACATGGGAAAACGTCAAGTTGACAAGAGTGCCGTCGGTGAAGGTTTGCACATGGAGACAGAATTGAGGTATGTCAGAATGAACATAGTCATCCATGTTGCGAGGCGTCTCGGGGCGAAGCCCAAGAGCACAGAATTCTTTTGGTCCAGTATAAGTACACATGTTCCCAGTTGGTTTGGGTAATCGAGAAGCCAGCGGATGCTCTGACATCGGGGTGTCAAACTCTTCTTGGCTGAAATATACTGCTGGTCGCTCTTCTGTAAATTCTCGCGGGACATGTATCTCGAGTCCACCCTCTGACTGTATGCGGGTCAATATCGCGAAACTTTGAAGAGCCGTGAGAGCATACCCTTTGCCGAAATCTTCCACCCAATCTCCGCCATCCATCCAGCTCAAAGAGCTTGGACAGAGCATCGTTCAGTTTATAGGGGTTCAATATGTCTTCGAACTGCAAAGTCCAGACCAGGACGATTCCTCGCGCCGCCGCAGTATCGTCGAACAGGTGCACTGGAATGATGTCATCTGACTCAACAATGTCCGGGAGAGGACGATGCGCTTCCTTCTTAAAGAAGGGTAGGTAATTGAGCAAAGCCGCCATTGTCGCCGATATCAGAGACTTTGAAAATTGGTGCAAGGACTGCCATGATGCGAGGGAAATTTGTTGGTCTGTACGAGTTGCCGCCATGATAACAAGCGAGATGCCAAGCTGAATGGATTGCAAGGTAGCATGTAGAGGATTACATTCCCTGCTCTTTCTGTGGTGCGGGGTTTTCAATGCCCCTCCTCAACCCCAGTAAGGCAGCAGTTTAAAAATGAGCTACTCCGTAATCCTTTTCAAGATAAAGCTCTTAAGGTGAAGTGTTCTGAATGGCTGGCTAGTTGGAGGAGTTGGTGGAATTGGCTTAGCGATGTTCACCAAGTACCATGAGAAACATGGGTTGAAGCGGGGGCAGGCAGACACTTGCCATATCTTGTTGCGTAGAAAGTATGGAGCAAATCACAGTCGCTATGATTCATCCGTGAATAGCATCAAAAGAATTGCTGTGGACATAGTGCTCGCCATGTTTGCCCGTATTCTCTTATTCACAGCCCTGCTTGCTGTGCCTCTGGCTTACTTCTTAACCCACCAGACCCCAACAGATCATGCGCCATATGTCCAAGGAAGAAACAAAACTGTGCTCTTCCTCACAAACAGCGAACATGGTCTATCCAATGTGCATCTTGCAACAGCATCGGCGTTGCTAGAGAACTACCCAGATATAGAAGTTCATTTTGCTTCATTTCCGCCTATTGAGCAAAAGCTCGAACGAGTTTCGTCCTTCGCCAACATTAAATCCCCTCATGCGAAATCTTTCGCTTTTCACGGTCTCACCGGTCCGACATTTGTGCAGGCAATTGCCAGAGAAGGTCGAAGCTTCATATCCCCTCCCGGATGGAGAGGTATCGCTACTTTGGCCGAGCACATACAGCTTTGGATATCTCCATGGACGTTTGAAGATCATGTGCGCTTGTACAACGAGCTTGGTAAAATTATCGATGTGGTTGACCCGGCTGTCATTGTGCTCGACAGTTGGTTCCGGCCAGCTATAGATGCCACCCGCAAAACAAATAGGCAGCATGCTTTCATCACGCCTAATACTCTTGTAGACCATTTTTTGGGTATTCAGCCTTTCTGGACTAGGTTCTGGAAATACCCTGCGTAAGTCATTTCATCCGAGAAGTCAATTGAGGCTAATAGCAATAGCCCATCGTCAGGCTTTCCCTTTCCAGTTCCTTGGCTCAAGCTCCCGGAGAACATATACATGAATGTTCGTTATATCTACAGTGCAATGCTCACACCAGATGCGTCAGGAAAGAAAGCTCGACTTCAACGGATTGGGCTGGGAGAGCCAATGAATTTATTCGGAATACATCGACCGGGTGTTCCGTGGATCACTCAAAACACACAGGGTGCCATGATTCCAGTAGAAGTTCTTCCACCAAACGTCACCTGTGCTGGGCCGATCATTCTGTCGGGACCGCCGGCTAATCAACAGGATCCTGAAACTGCAACTTGGCTCAAGGCTCCTACAGTGCTCATTAATCTCGGCAGTAATCTTGCTGTATGTCTTGAAATCTCCAATAAATGAGCGTGTAGCTAATGTTTGGCAGTATGACGAAAGTCGTGCTGAAGTCATGGCGATCGCCATCGCAGCGTTACTATCCACTACTGATTACCAGGTCCTATGGAAATTCAATAAGCTGGGAGACTTCTCTGATGATTTCTTGGTGAACTTGAAGCCCTACCTCGACAACGAGCGACTAAAGATGCCAAGTTGGCTTGTAGCAGACCCGGCGTCAATTCTCGATACTGGGAACATTGTTACTTCAGTGCATCACGGCGGATCGAACTGCTATCACGAAGCCCTTGCGTAAGTAATACCTGAGACTACTCGAAATACAACCACTGACGATTTTGAAGAGCCGGTGTCACGCAAGTTGTCCTTCCCTTGTGGGCCGACCTCTACAACTATGCTGCTCTAGCTGAGACAAGAGGCATTGGGGTTTGGGGCTGTAAGGAATCGACGCCCAACTGGACGAGTGAGTGCTTGTTGGGTGCTTTCGTGAAAGGGATAGATGGTTGTGGTGAGAGGTTCTTACAACGACGAGCGAAATGGCTGGGCAATAGGATCAAAGCAGGGAAGAAGGGGCGCGATGTTGCAGCTGATGAGATTGCCAAACTGGCATACATGAAGTGATTAGAGTGTCTCGGTAGAGCTTTTGCGTGGCAAACAAAGGCAATAATTCTAGGTTGCTCTTAAGCTGCTAAGCGTGGTTTACTCGATAAAGGGTTTTTCGTCATGGCGTTTGTCCCTGTGTTGCTGTTCTGTGTTCATGGAGCTATTATTCTCATGAAGGACTCTAGTACAAAAAGTGCATGCGCCCCAAGCAGGGCGCTAAAGTGGTCCGTTTGATCCACTAATACCCCGTAAGCAATACGCCTGCTATACGCTTGCCGCTAGAAATACGCCTCTAATACGCAATACGCCAACCAACAGCGTATTCTTGACAGGAATACATGCAAAAATAGAAGATACCGCAGTGATATAAGAGATAAAGGATTTTAAACATGTGTCTCTCGCTGATTTTAAGATAATTGTTCCTTACAAACTCGAAGAGTATTGTTTTACAGAATGAAAGCCTTCCTTTTTCCCTCGGCGTTCTTCGCAATGGTGGCCTCCGCACTGCCGGATCCAAAGGGCCATGAGTTCCGCGCCGCAGGACCCTACGACAGTAAGTCTTCCATATTAAATTGGATGATTGATCAAAATGCTAACATTGTCTCCTCTGCAGGTCGATCACCGTGCCCAGGCCTCAACGCTCTCGCCAACCACGGCTACCTTCCACGCGATGGCGCAAACATCAATTACGACATGATCAATCATGCAGCCCAAGCAGCTTATAATTTCGAAGACGGCTTCTACATCGATGCCGTCAACATGGTGTTTCAGCTTAATATCTCCACCTCAAACCGACCCAGCGAAACCTTCCATCTCCGAGACCTGGCTCAGCACGACCAGATCGAGGTCGATGGCTCTCTCACTCGAAACGATATCTTCTTCGGCGATGATTTACACTTCGATGCCACAGTCTTTGATTCCGTCGCACGCGATCTTGGACTGAATAAGATCAGCCGTAAAGACAAATTTGTCACAATCGAAGCTGCGGCCAAAGCGACTAAAACTCGGCTCGACCTCGCCAAACGTGTCAATCCGGAGTTTAATGCTTCCGTGCATCAGCATCAGACCGAATACGGCACTACTGCGCTCTATCTTTTGACTATGTGGGATGAACAACAGAAGGCAGCACCAAAGCATTGGGTTAAAGCATTGCTTGGTAAGACCGCTGTCCGCCACTTGAGGCTTGATATCATAGGCTAACGAATTGTAGGCGAGGACAGGATCGCTTATAGAGAGGGTTATAATAAAGGCAAATCGGTCAAGACGAATAAGCAAATCGGTGCTATGACTCAAGCTATTCGAGCGGTGGTTGGGTGGAAGCCTTAACTGACTTGAAAGGGCCGTTCTGCCCTTGCTTTTGAATCGAATAACATGCATTAATGGACGACATAATATGCACCGCAACAATAGATTATTACTGGCTATGAAGTGTGTTTTTTTAATATTAGGTGGAAGTGCCAATGGAAGTGCCCTATGGGAGTATACTATACAAGTATGTCTGTTTCATGGAAGTATGTCATGTAAGTGTGCCAAGGCAAGCAAATACAATTAATGTTCAGTTTTGGTTCCATCTATTCATGCCTTCCGCATCCCAGAACAATGTGCCTCATGATACTGGCAGTGTGCTGGCTCTATGTATCCCATGATAATATGGTGTTGCCGGACGCCAGCATGAACAATGGGGATAATGTCGAGCCATCGGACCAGCTAAAGCCATAGCGCCTATGGCAACAATCCAGCTAGCAGCCGTGAAGCCATCTCCCATCTTATCGAAACGGACCGTATAGTAAATACCCAGAACACCACTTCCGATCACGATGAGGGCCATGATGGAACATATGATATAGCATGGCCGGAACCTGGAGGGTCTTTCTGTGGGCACATCGACGGTTTCAAGGGGACTGGGAGGCCGTCTAATTGGTGCTCTGACCGATGGAGGAAAAATGAGCATACGGCGCGAAAGCCGGCCTCTGTTTAGAGACCTTCCGGTTTGAAGGCTATCGCTATTGGAGCCATCAGTCTGCGACGGATTGTTTCGCATATCTTCTAGTTACGATAAGTAATGAGACTGAAAGAAGGTATTGCTTCCTACCAATTTCCGATTTCCATAACTGCAATATATTGACAATTTTCTGGAATCCAGCGTCATGAACGGAGTTGAAGCGCACCATTTCACTATGGCTGGTATCCATCGAAATGGGTTCATTGCATGGTAATGTAGCTGAGTCTTTCGAAACGATGAGTCCAAGCTTGTTAGTCGGGACCTCCTCGACAAAAGACTGCGTAACGATAGGTCTGTCCCTGTCACGCTGGTCTTCTATCAAATCGTTGAATCTCTCATGTATAGCCCCAGGTAACATTGTATTTGACTCAAAGTTGGATAGGTAATGATTCGTTGCCGACCCAAGCACTGAATTCAAGATACTCACCCAACCGAACATCTGTGTCCCTTTATGGGGAGTCCCCATAAATATGATTCCTTTCAAACTCATGTATACACCTTGAAGGTGGCTGTTGGCATTATCGCGCGACAGTAGAACAACCTCCTTGCAGATCAAACCACCTAGACTGTGCGTGACCAAGATCAAAGGCCGCGATGATGCATTACCGGCGATTCGATTCATCGTCAAGTCAATCAGAAGATTATTTGCGGCACCATCGATGGGACTTTGGGCAGTTCCCGATGAGTTTGAGAATACATCCCCGTTGTATCCATACGTGAGAATGCGGACTTTTCCAAGCTGTTGAGGCAGAAGTATCTTTGGCCAGGGCTCTGACTCCCCTTGTGCTGTCCATGTCTTCACGCGATCTCCCATCAAGCCATGTACAAAACATATGTCAACGACGGCGCCCGGGTCATCGTGAAGGGTTATTATGCCCTCTGAGAGGCCTTGCCTCGTGGATGATGAGGTAGCGAGAATACTACTGATGCCTGGAGGAGGATTTGAGGTGTCTGTGATGTCTGGTAGTTGCGCAGCCTGATTTGGGTGTGATGGAGTCCGCGTAGCGCGTGTAGAGGGCCCTTCCATCGTTCAGGATTGAATGTGTACAGAACTTTTAGCTACAAGTTGCAATCGCGCTGTTGTCTTGAAAATATCTATTTGATTGAAAGAAGGAAAACGTTGATGAGGGGAAGCGTCATCCTTCAGCCTCACGGGATGTCTTAGCTGAAGCCTCACTGTTCGGTTATAGCCAATCATGCACAAGACTTACCCGCCAAGGCAGAATCTCCTATCAAAGGTATCACGACAAGTCAAAACAGACGGTCGAAACATTTGAGAACTGTCATTGCATACTAGGTTGTCGATTCCGTCAAGTCCCGGAACTTTTTACTTCATTTATCGATATTATAGTGCTGTTGCGTTCCCCTTACCAAAACCAGGCTTCGTTTCAGGTCAAGCATTGTGCCTCAAACATATTCTAGATGTTTTATGGAGAGTCATAGAGTAACCGTGGCTAAATGATCACACAACTATGCGAAAATAAAATACGCTGTCCAAATTTCATCTACCTAACCCGTCGTAAGATGATCCCCTCCTTAGTATTGCGAAATGGCAACCACGAAAGAACTCATACCTGCCACCTTGTTTGGATTGAACAATACGCATTAATACACTAAATAATATGCACGGCGATAAGAAGTTATCGCTTTGCATTTCCCTCTAAATATTCAGACTCAATGACGTAGCGTGACGTCTCTAGTACGTGCTCATGACGCCCGTACCTCTGAGATATTACCACTCGACTCTCGTTCCCATGAACCAGATCAAACCTCACTACAACACCATCGTCATGCCCAAAACAGCCGTCGTCAGTGGCGGGGCCCGTGGTATTGGCCGCACCCTCGCGCGTTACTTCCTCGAAAAGCAGTACCGCGTCTTCATCCTCGACATAGACGAGCAGGAACTCACTCACACGACACGCATCCATCTCAAGTCTTACTACGACTCCAAAGCCGTTGACTCGGCCATCTGTGACTTGCGCAACACAGATGAGATTTACGACAAGATTCAGCAAGCAGCTAAGTTTCTCGATGGCCATATTGATGTTGTCATCAACAACGGCGGTATTGCGTCACCTCATTGGAAAGACGGCAAGACTATGGTTGATAGAGAGACGTTGAAGGAGTGGCAGGCGTACATTGAGACGAACCTCACTGCGCCGTTTGTGGTATCGCAGGCTTGTATCCCATTCATGAAGAATGAGAAGGACACGGGTCCTGTTACGGATGATAGCCACAGCACTGCTGGACCTTGTATCATCAACGTGGGATCGTTCCGTGCGAAACAAAGTGATCCAAACCAAGAGGGCTATGCATCTGCAAAGGCTGGTTTGTTGGGTCTCACACATAGTATGGCTGTTAGTCTGCAGCCCTTCGGCATCAGGGTGAACTTGGTGGCGCCAGGTCGAATCAAGGCTGGCCATGAGTCGAAAGAAGGTGATGAAAAGGGCGTTGAGTGGGCACACTTGAACGAGGATAAGGATGTGGAGGATCATCTTACGAATAGGGCTGGAAGACCGCTGGATATTGCTCAGGCTGTTGAATTTATGGCCAACGCTGGCTTCGTGACGGGTCAGGATCTCATCGTCGATGGAGGCGCAGTTATGATCAAGTGATCTAAGTCATCATGTCACAGTCACGAGAGAAACAAAAGTGTTCGTAATCATTCATATTCATATTATACTCATACAGAGCATTAACGTTAAAGTATTTCTTTGAGTGGAGTTGTGACTGTTTCATCAGTCAGGGTATAAAGTAGGCTTCTTCCAAAGCCGCATTAGTCGGTTTGAACCATTCCAGGAGTCCTTTCATCCTGCAAGTTCAAGTTCATATTTGTGAGTGGAGATGTTGTGTCATAGATCAAAAATAAACCGCTTTGATCAATCCCGGAAAAAAACGTAACGCCTCATGTACTGTTTGTTCCTCTCGCTTAGTCGACACCACTGTCGGAGTCGTCAACAACAGCCGGCTTCGGCTTGGTCTCTGTAGCTGGAGCTGTAGCT
>JAAOAK010000270.1:0-74242 GCA_013396175.1 Fusarium denticulatum | reverse complement strand
AGGTCAGGGGTTAGTGAGAGTCTAGACCCTGGCGAGTCAGGGACCGCGATTTGAATGCTCCGTGACAGGCCGTGATAAAATAAACGGGCGGATAAAAGAAGAAGGGGTCTCTGAGCCAGTCATTCTCCGTACGTGATAGGTTTGTCACCCAGTAACATTTCGTAAATCAGCCTTATCACTCTTCACCTAAGATCTCCTCTCTCCACTCCATAACCCATTCTCATCTGAGACCATCAACACCCACTAACCTGTCTAACCTGCACTATCGAATAGCGCTCCGAGGTCGGCAATTAACTTTGGCGCCATCACCTCACGGTCCAGGCCAAGAACAGAAATGTCGCCTAGATCCCTTTTCTGGAATGACGCCGCCCAGAAGCCAAGAACCCTATTTACGTTGGTCTTTTACAAACACAACATGAACTTGGCTTGATTGATTTTATCTACCCAAAACCACGTGGTTGTGGATGGCAATTAAACTGCTTAGCACGCCGCACGCGCACACGACTCCTTCGTCCAATTTGATCAAGCCCGCAGCTACTGAAGACACGGTAACGTCGCAAATACCAGCTAACAATTGGAGCTTGCTGGCTTGTTTCTTACTGGGCTTATGTCAGATGCGGCACAGAAATCAATCTCAATTCACACGTGAAAAAAAATACTCACAAGATCAATTGCTTTTCTGGGCCTTGATTGGGGAGGTTCAATTGGCACAGGGAGTATAACTGGGTGATGATGCCGCAGACGCCAGCGGCAAACCATATCCGAAACGCCCTGATTTCCAACCGTCTTGCACCTTTCCAGGGGATAAAGCCGATGCTATTGGCGATAGTCGCGTTATCAAACGTCAGGTATACCGCTATCAGCAGCTGTCGAATGACGGTGACGTATGCTAAAAAACAGTCCTGGTGCTTCTTCCGCGTTAGTGAGTCCGCGGCGCAATTGAACTGCTGGATGAATCTGCCGGTCCGGAGAATCTTTGCCGTTAGTGCTAGTTGTTTCATCAAGAGCTGCCATCGCTGGATTGAAGCTATGGGCGCGTGGTTTCGGCCGAGAAGCCAGGCTGTTGTGCGGGAGGAGAAGATGAGGAGTTTGAGGAGGATGTCGCGCTCGGTGGTGGTGAAGCGCATGTGGCTGAAGTTTGCGGCGATTGTTGTTACATTTTTGATCATTTTGCGCGCTGCGGAATGAGTGTGAAACTATAAGGTGAGGCTGGGGAATGGTGAGGTTGAGGTGAAGCAGAGGCGGTGAAGTTGCTGGGGTTGCGATACGCCAGCAGGGTCGAGGAGCACGCCACCTCTTTGGGATGCGGAGAGCGTATTCTAGCGAGTCAACTTCATCATTTTCTCGAACATGAGAAAAGATGCCGAGGCTCGATGATTAGAAGATCTGGGATTAAGCTCATGGCAGATTGACGATGGTGGGTCATGGCTGAAGCTGGGAGACATCCGGGCCTTGCAACATCAACCCAGGAATGCATTGAGTATCAACCAATTGACGGTGCACCTTCACAAACATCAAACCCGTGTATATATCTCGCTATCTTGGGACTTATTGCATGATGTTAATTTGAGCGTTGTGGCGCGTAACAATACTTCTGTCCATTAACTCTAGGGTATTTTTCGCTTCAAGCTTCAACGATCGTCTTGACCATTCCTCAGAAACAGTCGAAGCACCATGTACTTTATGACCGGAACAAGCAAGTACAACGATTGCCCTTCTCACTCGATGTATTATTGTTTGAGGTGGATCTGTACGTCTGCCCTGACAGCAACAAAGACTTGAACAATCTTGCTCGACAGCAAAGTAGACCTCGGATCAAACACCCAAAGCAGCACGCCGCATCCGCAGATAGAGGAAAACATTCTATTTCCATCAGTCACATATCACTTAATATCATAACGTCTGTAGTCAAAACACCACGAACTCATTGCTCTATCAAGTCTTCCCCATATCTTCGTGATAGCGATCTCGGACTTCGGCGCCTCCAGACGCATCGAGACCACTGTATCCGGGCTCCACCACTCGCACGAGCCTCGGCTCGACTCGCCAACCCGATAGCTTGGGTGGCAGCGCGGAATTAACAGCACCAAATTTCCACGATCACGATGAAGCACGATTCGAGACATTGGCGGTCTTATTCCCGTATCTTGCGGCAGTGGCTGAAACTTGCCAAGGCGAGAGCGAGGCTTTGAGATTGAAGCCTGAGGCATGGAAAACAAAGTTGGTAGGTTAGTTAGACTCCATTTGCATTTAAGCTTACAACGATCGGCAAGGCAGACAGACACGTGAGTAGAAGAATCGTAAGTTTTATACGAAGGTGATTATTTATTGTGTTCCATTATTAGACGCGTCGGGAAATAAAGGAAGTGATCGCGTCTTACATGCATTGAAGATCGTCGCGCTGATTGGCCCGCTCGGTTTTTGATACAGTCATTGTGGATGATCGCTGATCCTACTTTTGGGATATTGAGGGGGCCATTTATGAGGAACAACTGCAAAAATTACAATACTGTCGCAGAAGATAGTGGCTTCTTGTCCTGGCACTTCAAAGACATGACTAGCGTGATGCAATTGCCATGGCGCAGAAGCATGACAAGCTCGAGTCCGACGGAGAAGGATGACAGGCAAACATCACAGCCAACTTGGCGCATCAAAACTCCATTGATCAACAGAACTGCCACCAACCATTTCAAATCTTACCCAATCATTAGTCTACTCCCATCCCTGACGAGATTAAACCCACAGTAAGCCGCCAAGATGCCGTCCTCATTGGCAAGTCTACCAGCTCAGCCCTACCCATCGACCGAGTTCCCTCTCATCCTCCATTTCTTTCTCCTCCCAACTTTAATTCTAGCTTGACTTTTCCTTCCCGCGTCTTTATTATTGACTCCACTCGCCTACGATGCCGACCCTCGAGCCTGCGACTGATCTTGACTCCAACGTCTGGTATCAGCTCTCTGAGTTGGCTGTTGATGATAACGATGGGGACTTGAAGTCTATGCTTAAACCCACCGCGCCCGGCGGTGACTTGAGAGTCGGGACTCCTAACGGAAATTCGTACTGGCAGTTTGTATGTTGATCACTCTCGCGAATCAAGGCAAGATACTAACGTCGTGTAGCAAAAGATAGGAGACAAGCCCGGCCGATACCAACTTCGATGCTCAGATACGACCGTCAAGAAACAACTATCCATATGCTACCGACCGGAGGTCATCGACGCGAAACTCCGAACAAGGCCGTGCTTGATGCCCATTGAAGATAGCGAGATGCAGCAATGGGATATTTCGCTATGGGACTCTGATACATATCGGTTGACGAATGTCAAGAACGGGACGAAATGGAACTTGGACTGTATTCCTAACGGACCGGTTATTTTGAGTTCTGACCTTGAGGGGGCACAACCGCGGCAGCATTGGTTGATGAGTAGTGTTGGGCTGGTTAATAACGAAATGTACTCTACGGTATACACTGCGGTAAGTCAACAACTTGCACCCATACGCGACCGTAACTGATTGAAGTTATAGCCGCCTGAGTCAACAGGTGAAAGCACCGCTACAGCTGGCACAACAGGCTCCGACTCAACAGCCGGCACCGCCACTGCAGACTCAAACAACCCCAGCAACACCAACAGCGAGAGCAATGACGGTGGCAGTAGCAGCGGTGGTCTCTCAACCGGCGCAGTCGCTGGAATATCCGTCGGCGTCACCCTAGGCGTCGTCGCACTCGCACTCGCAGCATTCTTCTTCTGGCGCCGCAACAAGCGCAAGTATCAAGTCGCCGGCACCGGCTCACCAGACTCTCCCGGAAAGCCTGGCAATTCTCCCATGGCCGTGTCGCCTAACCCTGCGTACAGCTCTGTCTACTCAGCTGAGAAGAACAATGCGACGCCGGCGGCTGAGATGATGCATGAACAGAGGCCTGTTGAGCTGTCGACTGGTCAGCACCAAAGACATGAGCTCGCATAGGGGATGAAATGGAGTTATGTTTATCTGTATATATAATAACGATGTATTCTAGCAAGGCGCATGATACTAAGACTGTATAATACATAATTAATCACTAGCTACAAGGACCAAAAGCCCTCGGCGAAGAATTGAATGCAAGAAATAAAAATAAAGTTGATCTTACGATGATGTGTGGAAAGTGCAAAAGAAAGGTCTCGGAGGGAGTCGAACCCTCGCTGGCGGAATCAGAATCCGCAGTCATAACCGTTAGACCACGAAACCATTAAAGGTATGACCTTGATTGCTGAGAGCGGGAAACTCAATCGGCATCTAAGTTCGCTACCCTACACGCGCCCGCCTATGGGCCCACAAAGCTGAACGGATACTTCCGTTGCCTGGATTTATTCAATAGCCGTTTAGATTTCGACATGCTCGTCATGGAACATCAGGCCATTGCAGTATTTTAAAGCTGATGGCAACAGTGTGTCAAATTTCGCAATATTATTATGCTCATGGTAAGCACTTTATAAAAAGTATTACTTTGAGAACAACATTTCTTCGCAAGGTGCTTCTGTGCCTAGCCTGTGAGTAGGAAGGGTCGAGTCGTGAAAATAATAGAAACATTATAGATATCTCAAACTTAATAGAGTCACGTAAGTCTGCCGATAGATGTCAGAATCTGAAGCCGCTTTGCAAGCGCTGAGAGTCTAGATAAAGTGTCTGATAAATTCTGTAGTATGGAAAACTACTTTAAGAACACAGTTTGTTTGGCACAAAGCATCAAGCGATGCAAAGTGTGTTTCCATAAGACTGAAGCTTATCCAGTGTTACTAGAATCTAGAATTCCATCCAAGTAGATCGATCAGCCTGACAGACTTTCATTAGATGCTTCGCATAAGTAACTTCTTGACAGTCTTGTAAGCCTACTTATTACTTCCAATAGTTCTTCTCCAGCAAAACGCTTTGTTGCTTCTGTGAGATTAGGGTTACATGTCGCGTATAGTTTTCAGTCAGCTTTACCAAACGCAGAGACAGGGATAAACTGCACAAGAGCGTCATTGCATTGAGCATCAGATTGATAAAGATTCGAATATCATCAATTTCATAAAAGCTACCAGGAACATCCATAAATGGGAATCCATATTGGTGCCTTTTGGATAGTCCCGAAGCTCTTGTTATCTGCAGGCTAACTGACGAACACTCAACCATCGTCGCCCCTTAATCTCTCTCCATCATTCTATCATCTGTACCTAGATATAAGTCTTGAGAAGAGAGTTGTAGTACGTGTAAGCAGTACCACTGGGAGGCTCAAAGCTGTACATGTAGTCACCCCACCAAGGACCAGCAGCCCACCAGGTAACACCCTTCCAAACATCAGAGTTCTCCTTAAGATAGTCCAGCATGTTCTTGACAGCAGTCTTGCAGGTGTCGTTAGGACCGCCGGCGAATTCACCGATCATGCCGATCTTCTTGTTCTTCCTCAACCACTCGGTGGCAGCCTTGACGCGCTCGACTCCGATGGTGGTGGAGACACAGTTGGGTGAAGTGCCGGAGCTGTCAGAGTCGAGGTACTGATGCATTTCGTAGACGATCTTGTCAAGAGGGTCGGTAAGAGCCTGGTGATGTTAGCTACGGGAGTCGATGCATAAAGAAGGGATGCATACCTTCATGTTGTCGTTGACATCGGGCCAAGACCAAGCACCAGACCATTGGTTACCCTCAACAAAAATAGTCTGAGTAGCGCCAGCAGCACGAATACCGTTGATGGCAGCCTGGTTCAAGTTCAGAACAAGAGTCTGATCCATGGTGTTGTACTCATTGTTAGTGTCAAAGATGATCTTGCTGTTGCTCTTGAACTGGGTAGCAAAGTTCTTCCACCAGGTCTGAAAGTCAGAGGTTGAAGTGATGATATTGTTGAAGTAGCGGCCGTAGTTGTGGGGGTCGAGAATGACGTTGGCACCCTTGCCGGTGATGTGGTCCACGATTGTGGTGAGGTTCTTCAAGTAAGCGGCGTCAAAAGCTCCGGTCAATGAGCTAGGGTTTGTGCGTTCCATGCGGAACTGAACGCGGAAGGTGTTGTAGCCCTGAGAGACGAGGGTCTACACCACGTCAGTTTTGTTCTCACAATTATGGTGTTTTACTTACATCAACGGCAGCGGGATCAGGGAAGGTGAAGTGCTTTCCCCAAGTTCCAGGCAGATTGGTCTCGCCAAACTCAGCACCCGCCTCATTAGTACCAACCCAGAGAAACTTTCCATTTCCAGGTGTACCAGTAGGTGTGCTACCGCCACCAGTAGTGGTCTTGAGGGTAGTAGTAGGCTCCTCAGCAGTGCCGGGGATGCACTGGCTGTACCACTCATTGACGACGGTGCACTTGTAGCCGGAGACGCAGGTCTTTGAGCCACTCCAGTTGTTTCCACCGCATTGGGCCCAGGCGGCGTTTTGGGCGACCGAAAGGCCGGTGAAGAGGCTGAGAGCGAAGAGGGACTTCATGATGCTGGTTGATCTGGATGCACTTGTCAATTGAGGAGTTTGATGAGTTGAGGGATTCTTGAATCTTTTATATGTGATTTACCAGGGGTAGAAAGCTGGATCTTAGCCATATCGGGAGCATATCTTTCGACGATGTCGGAATTAGTTGCTCGACATCCGTCGAACCATAACTGGCGTCCCTAAGACGAGCAAAATGTCAATCATCCCGCAAAAAGCCAACTACCGGCCCGCGATCCGTAGTACTCTCCGGAGTTTTCATCCGCCAAGCCTTGGACAGTCCATCGAAGGATCATCTTGAGTATCCGGAAGGTTTCTCCATCTGGGAATCGTCACTAGACCGATCCGTAACTGACCACGGAAGACGTGACTCCGCGCTATGGACATCACGGGCACATGATCAATTTTAAAAGTGATATTTACCAGCCGGTTAGGTAAGGAGACGTCAACCGTGTTTCTGGGGTCGGATCGTGGCATTGTGTGGGGATCGGAGGTTGGTCCTCCGAGGCTGTTTTGAGGTTGGAGCGATGCTCGGTTCTTCGGAGACAAGGCCCACGGATCCGTCGTTGAAGGATTAATTTTAATAACACACTTCAAAAAGGTTTATTGAAGAGATGCTACCGTTGCAGACGATACTCATCGTAGGCTCGCGATTGTTGCATTCACGACTCCTGCGATGGCTTGGAGTGCAAGATCCACGTCACTTGCCGACTTCACCTCAATCAAACCCAGATATGTCAAATGCGGGCCAAAAGACAGCTGATAGTTGCTTTTATTCTCATAGTTGGGCTTTATCTGCCACCGTGGAGTAGGGCTTGTCTGTTTCACTCTGTACATACGCGATTGCAAATACGTTGTCAAAGGTGGAATTCCAGACAGCACATTCCGTTTCCCCAAACCAGTGATGGTCTTAACATCACGGTTGTCATCCTGAAAATATGCATTAAAAGAAGACACAAGTTGAAAGAATACTTGATCATCGTTGATAGTATTACTGGGTGAGTAGAAATGGAGCTGCCAAGACGTCACATTCGGAGACTGTCATATTCGTAGCCAGAGATCGAGGTCCAAACGATTGCTTGTTGAGGTTGAGCAGTTGAGTACGTATCACACCGAAGGAAGCTCATAACGCAGAAAGTTGACCTCCGGTCTCTCAAACTGATAGATTGTCAGAAGGGGGATAGTCTTACCCTTTCATCTTCACATTGCCTTATCCTCTCACCTTGTCACTCGGATTGTAGTGTTATCGGCAGCTAGCTTCCGTTGCCGAACGCCACTCGACTATTATAAAGAAAGTTCATCCAATTGAGAATACCAAGACCAAAAACGCCATATCCTACCAAGTTCTAGCCACCTCATCCTCTCACCTAAACTGTCCAAACCAGATACTATCATCCGGCCTCATCCCCTTCATAACACCCTCCCTACCACACAATCCCCTCTCCTCATCACCAACCTTCCAATCCTTCATAACCTCCGGTCTTACCAACATCTGCATCAGCATTCCGGACTCAGCATGCCAAGTATTATGACAATGAAATGCCCATAAACCCGGATTATCCAGCACAACACGAATAACAGCCCATGCATATCCCTCAACGGTAAGTGTATCTCTCCTCAGTGGGTTTTCCAAAAGGCCGTGGGATTCTAGATATTCTGGCAGATCCGCTGCATTGGGCGGATAGCCGTCTCGACCTTGCAGGAGGACAAAGAATTTATGACCGTGAAGATGAAAGGGATGAGCGCCGTCGTCAAAGTTGTTGATGGAGATGTCTATGGTTCGAATGCCAGTTGTTTCTAGCACAAATTCCTTTTGGCGTTCGAAGACCTTCTCATTGATGGCGATGGGGTTCTTGACAGACGTGCTCTGTAATCCAGTGTCGAGGAACCGATGTAAAGATGGATGCGTTGCGTTAGCATGCCATGTCGATTCATTAAAGAATCCTCTTGCCAAGCGCCAATCTCCAATCTCAAAGTTCGCCCGAAGAACGATGACTTCATCTGCTGAAGGTGGTGATACAACTTCAACAGGTCGAAGGGCCGTGGTGTTCAGATCGCGACAGATGACTTCGATGGCGTCAGGCCATTCCTTACTTTTTGGCTCTTCAGAAGCTGTCTTCTCATCCTTGTCGGTATATCGAATAATGGCCCTCGTCTCAGACTGAAGACGCTCATTCTTATTCTTGAAGCAGTGCGTCACCATCCTAGCTCTCATCCAGAACGTCGAAGCTGTTGTAACATTTGTCTCAAGCACAACGCTATACCGCTGCGCTGGAAGGACGTTTACTCGATGGATTGGTTCAGGATGGACGTCTGTGCCATCGACTTCGGTGACGTAGAATGGATGCTCATCGAATTGGATCTGGAATTCCGCAAAGGCGCCGACGTTGATGATGCGCAGTCTATGACGCTTCCCAGCTTCAAGATCAATCGTTGGGATCGCAAGGTTCGTGGTATTGCACGCCCAACCCTTAAAATCCGCACAATCTCGAACATTCCGCCCGTTAATGAGACCATTATCTGGCACCGGCTCGTTATTCTCCTGATCTGGCGCAAGATACTCCATCAAAAGCTCCGATGTCAAGTTATGATAATGATCCTGAACCATAACAACTCTATCCGTCGCGTAGTCCATCTTCTGTAGGTCCTTCTCCTTCTTGGAGTGAACAACCATTGGTCCAAGCAATCCATCTGACGCTTGTGCGCTATGATGCGCATGATACCAATACGTGCCGTGCTGGCCCTTGACATCGAATTTATAAGTAAAGTTTGAGTTTGGCGCGATGGCGCATTGAGTAATGCCAACTGTTCCATCCATATTATTCGTGCCGTTCTGAAACATGCCGTGGAAATGAATCGCAGTCGCATTGACAGCTTTGTTTTCGACGTGAACAATGATAGTATCGCCTTCGTTGCATTCAACGAGAGGGCCGGGGTATTGATTGTTGATGAGGATCATTGGTCTGTAGACGCCATCGGGGTTAAGAACGGCGTCGTTGATGGTCCAGAAATATTCTCTTGTTGTTGGAGGGGAGTTGAAGTCCCATGATGATGAGAGGGTGTATTCTTTTGTGTCGCGGAGTTGAGGTGCTGAGGGGATGGATTCTTGGTGTTTGATGGTCTCTGGCGTTGGAGCGGGCTTGCTTGGTTGAGGGGGTTTTGGATGCGTTTCTTTGTGTGCTGAGGGTCGGACCTGGAGGATGAGAGTGACTGCAGCCAAAAGCAGAATCGAAATGAGACCAGCGACAGCGATGAATATCGTCAGGCCCTTGCTTTTTGGTGTTTTGGTCTTCGATGAAGCCTTCTCGGCCGCTTGCTCCGACTTCAAACCAGCTTCGTCTCCAAGGAACCAGGTCCCCTCACCATCTCTCTCATCCTCCTTCACCCAAGGCGCCTTGATCTCATCCATATTCTCACACACTCAAAGAATAGAAAAGAAAGCCCACGTTGTCATGTCGTTCGTTCAAAAGAACAAACCTGAAGTCCAAAATGAACCCTCAATGCATACTCCACCCCACCCAAAACAGGGATCTTCTTAGCGTGACTTTAAACCCCGAGGAACCGGAAAAGTCGGCACGCGAGCAGAACCCTTCCAACGCCCCAAGGACACTCACACGTGCCCTGCCTATGCAGTCGATTGGCGTTACATTCTCCCGAGAGCTATTTACAAAAGTCCAATATGATTTACACCAACGACGTTGCGTTGACCGACGGTGGAGAAACGCACGGCACGATATCCGTGCAGTTTGAACTGCGTCCCTATATGAAACCCAATAACGCTGCTCCCAATTGAGCGTCGATCTTTAGCTCAAGTTCAAGTTCAAGTTTGTCAATCGTGATGCTCTTCCAAACTGCTACCCTCTTGGCCGTTGCTGGTCTGGCCCTTGGTCACTCTTATGAGCCTCCCAAGGAGCATAAGCAGCACAAGCATGAGACTGGCTGGGAGACCAGCTACACTGCCACTGGCACCGCTGAAGTCGCCGCTGCTGCTGCGACTGCCAAGACTAGCAGTCCTACTTCCCATGTGAAGGGCAAGGCATTCGATCGCATTGCCATTATCTACTTTGAGAATGAGAACTACGAGAAGGCTTTCGGCGACCGTGAGTTTCCGGTCCTCAATTGATCAAAAACAAGAACTGACGGAAATAGCCAACTTCACTTGGCTCCGCAAGAAGGGCATCACTCTCGAGAACTACTTCGGAGTGACCCATCCCTCTGAGCCAAACTACATGGCCGCCATTGCAGGTGATTACTTTGGCATGCAGAACGACGACTTCAACCGCAACCCGCGCAACGTCTCGACTGTCATTGATCTCCTCGAGCACCGAGGCATCTCCTGGGGTCTGTACCAAGAGGACATGCCCTACTCTGGCTTCGAGGGCTTCTCCTGGGTGAACCACCAGAACGGTAAGAATGACTACGTTCGCAAGCACAACCCCGCTGTTCTCCACGACAGCATCGCTACCTCTGAGCAGCGCCTTTCTCAGATCAAGAACCTCTCGCTCGTCGATACTGAGAAGTCTGTTTTCCACAAGGACCTCAAGGAGAACAAGCTTCCCCAGTGGATGTTCATCACTCCCAACATGACTTCTGATGGCCACGACACTTCCGTTACTGTTGCTGGTCAGTGGGCGCGTACTTTCCTCGAGCCTCTTCTCAAGGACAAGCACTTTATGCAAAACACTCTTGTTCTCGTTACGTGGGATGAGAATGAGACATACGCTCGTCAGAACCACATTCTCGGCATCCTTCTCGGCGATGCAGTCCCCAAGCATCTCGTTGGAACCAGCGACAACAGCTTCTACAACCACTACTCCGAGATCGCCACCGTCTCCGCGAACTGGGGTCTCGACACCCTCGGCCGGTGGGACGTGGGCGCCAACGTGTTCAAGCTGGTTGCGCAAAAGACAGGCGACAAGATCCGAAAGTGGAAATCTCACAAGCTGGACAGCTACTTCTGGAACGCCTCGTATGCTGGACCTTTTAACACCAACGGTGGAAACAAGGAGTATGTTGCGCCCAACTTGGATCTCGAGCATAGTTTCTCTGGACGAAAGATCTTTGAGCCTATTCGTAAGGAGTGGAAGAAGAGCAAGAATCCTACTTACTACAAGGATACTATTGAGGTTAATGATGGACTTAACCCTCCTAAGGGTTATGAGCCTGCCAAGTCTACCTAGATTGCGGTATAGATACTCGGTGTATTCGGACAATGTAAATAGCATCAATTCTATGATATCAGTCTAGATAGAATAAATAGCCAATTGCACTCAGCCTTGACCTCTAAAATCCTCAATACACATTTCTAAACAACGTTTCATTATTCGTGGTTCAATTGCCAAGCACATGCCAGATCGCCAAGTCAACGGGCCGAACGATCCATCCATTAGCCTTTCATGCTTCAGGGATCTTTTGCACTAGGACACCATCTCCCAGGGGCAGACGAATCAAATAGCGCACTTTGGTCAGCGGTCGCTAGCGCGTGGCCGACCTGTAAGATCGCGGCGTTGCACCATGTGCGATGTAGATCACTTCGCTTGCGGGACTGTTTTGTGCTGCGGTCGGCAATATCATGCCGTGAGCTATCCTGTCTTGTCACCGATGAGATGCATCATGGGATGGAATAGGAAGGCACGTGGGAGGTGTGAAGGACTTGTTTTTCTGCTCTTTTGAGACTTTCTTCCTTCTTACATCTCCGTTTGTGAACTTGAGATTTGGGGATAAGCAGCGTCGTCGTCCAGTATGAAGTCATCACAGAGTCCAGCATTCAAGCGCTTTCTATCCGACTTTACGCTCGGTTTCTCAGACGGACTCACGGTGCCATTTGCCCTGACGGCTGGGCTCAGCTCGCTTGGAAAGACGGATATTGTCATTACTGGCGGATTAGCAGAGCTATGCGCGGGCAGTATTAGCATGGGGATTGGAGGATATCTCGCGGCACGAGACGAATGCGCACCTTGCGAGTCCAAGTCAAATGATCTGGAAGACTTAAGAAAGAGCTGTGAGAGGAATAGCGAAAGCGACTACATGGTTGAACAATCCGAGAAGATGCAGATGCAAGCGGAGGAGTTGGTGCGACAACATCTCGAGCCTCTGGACCTCCCAAGTTCAACAGTCATGACAATCCTCAACACGATTCAACAAGAACCATCAGATCTTCAACGCGTGGTATCACGCTTAAACACATTAAAAGACGACATATCGCCGTCACAGCCAACGCCTCAGTCACCGATTATATCTGGTCTCTCGATATCACTAGGCTACACTATCGGCGGCATCATTCCTTTATTTCCCTACTTCTTCACCAGCACAGTTGGCCTCGGTCTTCAATGGAGTTCATGTCTTTGCCTCTTGGTGTTATTTGCCTTTGGAGCTGGTAAGAGCTACATCTTCCAAACGGGAGACGCGTCAGTGCGTTCGTGGATGATCGAGGGGCTGCAGATGTTGGTCCTGGGTGCTTTGGCTGCAATAGCGGCTGTGGCGTGTGTCACTTGGGTTGGAGCAAATTGATGAGTGCCTGGGTATTGAGAGTTCAGGCAGAAACATTCACATAGAGGTGGACGAATGAGGAGCTGATTATTCGAGTTTAACTTTAGAACGGTGTTGTTCAAAATGCACAAGAGACAGTTTTATATAATGATGACAATGTAGTAACCAATAAAATCAAATGACTTTGTGTTACTTCCAAAATGCAGTTAGTCTATCATGACTCCTCAATCCACTTTTCCTGCTCATAACAACTCGATGAGGTCCGACTTCTTCGAGGGGTATCTTCCCGTCCCCGACGCCATGCAAAAAATAAAAACGATACCTTGTCCTTGTTCACTTTGATATGAAGTCAGATTGAGAGTCCTCCATTAATAGTAAGATATGCTCGTGGAGCGATCGTCTTGCCGTGAATCTTGTAGGCGTGTGCCTTTCGTCAGCGTGGAAGTGAACTTGACGGCTTTCTGTTCTGCTTCATCCCCAACTTCCTTGATAGCCCCCATTCATAGCCACTTGTGACTCTGGCTGGGCTAGTTCCCTGATCGGTTTGAATAGTTGACATGAACCCTCCTGTGTCGCCGTGGCATGTTGCGGACTGGCATATGTGAAGTTAACCGTTGAATCTTCCGTGTGATCTTCGGACTTCCCACTTGACCTGCACTTGGCCCCCTTCACGTTCAAGAGCTCTGCCTCATGATTCATGAAAGGACGAGTAGGCTGACTTAATCCAGCATTCTACTGCCCTTCAACTGCTCCTCTGGGTGAAGCAACCAAGAAAGTATGTCTGCTAGCCATATTACCTCAAGTCCTGGCCCTCCTAGGCCTCACGTCAAGTCATAGGAGAACGGGAAGAAGTCACCAGCCGTTTCGACAGGACAACCGGACTCTTCACCAGTGTCATACAGGTCTCCACTCGTAGAGAGGTCGGCAACTGGGAGGCTGACATCGCCGAAAGGATCTTGGCCAGATGAAGCTGATGCCCCTTGATCAGCCCGAGTCTCAAGTGCCGGAAGCTCCCCAGAGAAGTAGCCGTCCGATTTCAGGAGATCATGATAACTAAACGACTCAGAGGAACTCGGAGAGCCTGGAGATTGGGCATCATTGTTGGCCGCTGGAGTAGGCTGAACAGGCTGCTCAGGAGATCCACTCGTCCCAAGAAACAAACCCCCGAGCCTCTTCGTTGAAGGAAAAGAGGTTGGGGGCAGGGCAGAGGGGACAAAGGGGACAGAGGGCACAGAGGGCACAGAAGGGGCAATATTCCCGGCTTCCATGAGATCTCCCGGGCGGGTTTGGATCCCCATGTTACCTCCTTGCTGAACCTGGGCCGTCATGTCAACTTGAGTAAGCGCCATGAACGGGTTGTTGACCCAGACGTTCTGTGCCATAGCACCGAACTGGTTGGTCACGACAGGTTGGGAAATTGGGGCAGAGGAGGCAGAAATGGGAGCAGGGCCAGCGGGAAGAGGAGGGGCAGGATCAAACCCCATGCCAGCATAGGCTGGCTGCTCCAAGGGACACGAGACGGGTTCTTGTGGGCCAATGTAAAGGGGATTAGGAAGGGAACTAGAACGCTGGGCAGAAGAAGGGACTAGAGCAGGGGGGTTCACAAAGCTCCTCGGATTCTGGTACCCGGAGACAGGAAACTGCTGGTCCCCAGCAGCAAACATACCCTGCACAGGACCAGCGGCTGCGCATTCAAGACAAAAGGTGGGCGCCTCTCGTAGAAGATCGGCTGCACCTTGTTTCTCCAGCTTCCTTTCCACCAGGTGTCTCCTCTTCTTTTCCCGTTGCTCAGCGGCCCTGACTGAATCAGTCCTAGACCCGCGTGGACGACCAGCAGAGCGGATCACCCGCACGTCATCTATAAAGTCTGTTAGCCATGGTTCGTGTGTGCTCGAGGGAGGGCGTTTGCTGACTTTGGTGGTCCGGGTTGTCAACGCATTTGCCTGTTCGGTGCCCCACACGGCACTTGGAACAGGCAACCTTTTCACCTTGCTCGTTGGTTCTCAATGTAACTGGAGAAATAATGAGTGGAGGATGTTGGGGTGGAAGGAGGATGGCCTTTTGGCGTTTATTACCTGTCAAGTGTAAGTTGTCGAAAGTTGGACTATTTTGTCGAATGTGGTTAAGTGAGAAGAATAAAGGAGAGCAGACAGGAGAAAAGTTCTGGGATTTTATAGAGGCGAAGAGAAGTCAAAAGATGTTTAAGATTGCAGAATGAAAGCTTGTCAAATCGTGGCTTTGCTCGACGAATGAAGGCATGGATGTTCCTGGCCGTTATGTGTATTTACACAGTCTTTCGTCCGGTCTTTACCTTTGATGGAGGAGTAACACCGAGAGTCACGAGGTGTGCACGTAGAAGGGCTGCATTGATTCATTGTGAGGGGATGTACAATGTACTGATCACTCAAATTAGAGGCATTATTGAAAGCATATTGATGAGTATGGCTGAAGGGGCAAATGCAGTGCGAAGTAACGCCGCAACACTCGTCAGTGGATGTGCATAATTCTTTGCTGCTTCGTCCTTCCCCAGATCTCCCCTTCCATCCCCTTATTTGATAAGTCCACTGGCATAAAACTCTGCTCTGTCGTGAGAATCGTTTGGATCCCATAAGTAATATGATCGTTCTAGATTTGGGATACTTAGCTGCGTTCAGTGCATATGTAGCGTCCTCCTCCATCGAGCTGGGAAGCCTGGTTCGCGGCGACGTTCTTGACTAGGGAACTATATCAGGATTAAAAATTGGCACTAGTTGGTCTAAGGTTCAATCAGTAGCAGGATCCGTGAAAAGCTTATATTGCCCATTCCGTAAGATTGGATGCCTCATATTCACGTCTCATGTAATTCGTACTAGTCACGTGCGAGGCGCTTGATGTGAGTTTTCAACTTTTGTGAAGCTTCGGTGCGGTCATGCATTTCCTTTGTCTTGTGCCTCCATTCGCTTTCACGGTGGCGAGCACAGTGTCGAATGTCCAGAATCTCTGAAATAGGAGCGGTGAGAAACTGGCAAAGGCTTACCTTAGGCCTCAATTGACAAGCTCAAAGTGCCTAGTCGGGATACCTAGGGTATTCGCTTCTCGGATTCAACTGACAGTGGTTACTCTACAAAATATAGGATATCGAGGGATGCAGTTACTGACATCACCTTCTTTTACATCAAGATGTGTCTCTCAATCAGACTATTGACGATGGAAAAGCTCATGAAAACCATCGACGATGAAGCTATACCATGAAAACATTGGCTTCCGAGGGAACAATCACACTCTACCTGTACAGCTATCCTGGGAGCCGTCCTAGCTTTCTCCCATGACCACTCACGAACGTTGACTTCTGTTCCATATTTTGTCAATTACCAGAGATCCCCAAAGTCAGAGGCCCTCAAACCTGAACCCTCGAAGGAACACAAGACATCTTTGCTGTGACCACTTGAAAGAGGGCTTAAGGAGGGCGCTGCCCTGCTCCATCACATCGACATTTTGCGTTTCTTAGCACCAACCCAAAAGGAGGAACCAGGCACTTCCAGGCTCTTTGCACTTCAATTATGCTCGATCCCGCTCGCTTCTGATGTTTACACGCTCCGTACATGACTTAACCTCGACTCGCACGTCTACGCCCCTGAGCTGCTCGGCATGACTGACACTGGGGAGTATGACTACACATAGGTTTTCTCATGGAGTGCATGCTCGAGTTGCCTTTTTGCTTACACACGTATCACTTCGAAATTAGTTTGGCTTACGATGTAAGGGCTCAGCGTGCAGTCCGACTCGGGCTGTGGTTCACATGGCTGTAGTTGCCTGCAAAAACTTAATTGGGCGGGTTCAAACTTAAACAGGAGACCCCACACATGTCCACAAACTACGTGTGAAACAAAAACTTGGTTCATTTATGTCAAATGACTAAAGAATAAAATAATAAGCTTAATCTTGTGCATTACGAGACCCATTGTCTCCAACCCCAAGCCTCATTACTGAGAATCATACAAGAACTGTGCAAAGACAGAGTTATTCTGAGCCGGAACCTCACATGACGAGGGCGGCAGCGACACCGGCAAGAGACAGAACACCAAACGCACGCGTGAAAGAAGACGAGGCACCAGATGTGTTAGTCGGTGTAGCTACACCAGAAGTCTCAGATCCACTAGCGTCGCTTCCCGAAGCCTTGGTCTTGGTGGCGTCGCTAGCAGTTGCAGTGGCGCTCGCGCGTTTAGCGTCGAGCAGTTCCTGACCAGCAGTGATAGAAACAGCACCGTAGTCGAATGTTCTAAACCCATATTCCTCAAGATCCTCAGTGTTGGTCAGAGTAGCGGTAGGGTGCCCATCGTCGTTGCCGCCAATGTTGATAGTGGTGCACTTCGTAGCGACGGTACGCGACATCTCGCAGTGGATGGAGAATTTCCAGTCATCTTCTGCGTCGCCCGGCATGGTGATAAACAAATCGAAGTCGCCTGTGCTAGCAGCACCGGGAGGAAGAGTCTTGCTCATGTACGGGCCAATGATGTAGGTGTTGTTGTAGACACCGCAGTCGTCCATGGTATGGAACTCTTCGCTCTCGGGGTCAACGTAGGGGCAGTTCAGAACGTATGTTGTATGATCCACGTCTGCGCCGAGGACTTCAGCGACGAGAGTCTGGGACGAGCCAGCATCGGCGAAGATGGGGAGGGAGGTGACGAGAACAGAAGACATGTTGAATAGTGATAGCGAGTGTATGAAGTGAACGTATTTTGTGGCTGAAAATGAGCGAATGAAGGAACGATGAGATGTTGAAGAAGGGAAAATGTCAGCGGGAAAGTGGGAAAAGAGAGGGAACAGAATGGGAATAGTGATGGGGGCCTAGGCAGGCAGAAGTCCAATCATTCAATGGATTAAGCTTGATTGAGCTAGGCTCCCCGTAGCGAGATTTACAGGGCATCTACTGAAAGCGACCAATTAGATGACCCAGGTTCGATCAACGCCGGGGATGAAGCCCCGTAGGGCAGCGCATGAAATGGTGAGTGTTTCACTATTGATAGGAACAGAGTTTGGTACTTGAACGCTGGACCCAATGGATTTACACCAACATGACTGTTGATAAACCTTCAATCCTATCAGCAGCTATCTTTGGGAAACACAAAGTTGCGCAACGATTCGGCGGCTTGAGTAAATTCGTTGGTTTTAATTGACATTTGAGCGGTATGCCCATAAACAAAGAACCACGCTGAGGGTCCTCAGCATGACGGAAATTTCAGTAACGAACGGCGCGATGACCTTGTCTAGGCGCGAGAAATGAAGTGCGTTTAGATAAGACAAGTTGGATACCTGGAAATGATTGGAGCCCAAATTGAACAGCAGATCCGAGCTTCAGCATCAGGTGAATTCATGAACAATTAACCGAGTGGTGCCACTTTCGATGATAGACCGAATTCTGAAACATACTTCTATCGAACTTGACTGGTCTGGTGGTCTAGTGGTATGATTCTCGCTTAGGGAAAACCCTATAGCTTAGCTTGCGAGAGGTCCCGGGTTCAATCCCCGGCCAGACCCTACTCTTTTGCTGTTTCGCCGAGTGGATTGCTTGTTTATTTTTACTTGAATGGATTATATGATTTTCTCTATGGAACTGCACACGAGTTCTTTTTTGAGTGAACTCCTTTCAATCCTGTGTTTTAGCAGAGACCGCCGAGTCTCCGAGCCTGATCCAGCTTGCTACTTGAAATTCGGCAAAGGATGGGGCAAAGTCATGGCGAAGACATTTAGCACAAACCAACATGATAATTGATGAGATGAATATGTAGTTGCCTGCCATAACATGTCAATCCGTAATACACCATCAAACAAGCTGCCCGCCGACTGGCTCTTCATACTTTGTTCCATCACCCTCGCTGCTTATTCCTCTCCTCCAACACCTCCAACAGCTTCACATACTCCCGTTGATCCTCACCCTCCTCAAAATACTTAACATTATCATCCGACAGGTCCACGATCCAACCATACTTATAATCCACCCTAGCATATCTCCATACCACCAGACTTCTATCCTCTTCCAGCATCATTCGAATCCTCGCAGCTGGGACAGAATCCTCACTGGCCTCATCCTCCTCGCTCTCACCCTCCTGCCATAGAAGCGGAGGTGTTTTGCTCTGCACGACAGACACCTTGAAAAGTCGCATGTTGCTTTCCCTAAGGGCTCTCCAGAGATCAGCCCAAGTCACGGGTTCCAGGTTCCACCCAGGTCCGTATTCCGGTTCAGGCCCATCGCACATGCAGTCATGTAGCTCAAGCTCCTCCAAGCAATCGACTCGGCTTTTGAGGAACTCTACTAGATCTGGTCCGACCATGATGTTCTTGAGCGTGAGTGACTGGAGGAAGAGTAAGTGGTCTTCCTTCAAGGGCAGAGGGATCCGGTAGTTGGCTGATGCCCCTCCAAATAGACCGTCAGGGCTAGCTTCAAGAGTAAAATACCTGACGTTTTGCGCATGCCTCATGATGTAGTACGGCATATTCTCGATAAACTCCATGAAACCAGTTTTCGTGTGCAAACAATCGCCGTCGTCGCCGCCAAAAACACCAATATGCAGCACCTGCAGCCTTCCCAAGAAAGACGCCCATTCAGGTGTTTCCCATGCGGACGCGTTCTTGGCAATGAGGTTTTTCATCCTAAGATTCGTGATATTTTGGTTCATTGAAATGGCTCGCATGACTTCGTTGTATTGCGCACGCCATATAATCTCTTGTTCTTGCTGCAATGTCTCATCCCACTCCTCCTCACTGTCAACAATGCTGCCAAGCAGATCTGGATTTGACCCATATATGGTTTCACCCCACCAGCCACCCTGCTTAAATTGTGCCCCATTGAACTCGAGGTTGATGGAACGGACATTGTGCAGGATTTCGCCTTCTGTGATTTTCTTGAGTGTGTCTGTTGGATCTGTCCCCCATACGCTAGGCATAGGACCCTCGTGGGGCTCTTCCACCCTGTTAGGTTGGAACTGTATATGAAAGTGAATCATAGAGATGAAGTCTTGATACTTGTGAATGAGCTCTTCTAGAGCTTGGGCAGACGCTAGCGGGCAGGGAATAAGGAGAGTTCGGAAGAGGAGTCCAAGAACAGCGTGCCGCATGAACCAGCTGGCGCAGCTCAGGGCTTTGACATCTTGCGGTGGCAGATATCTCGCGATATTTGCAACAAGTTCAACGGGCAGAGTATTGAGAGCGGCCATGTTATCGTCGATGAAGAATGAAGAACATTGAATTTAGAGAATGCAAAGAACAACTTGTGAATTAAATTACAAGCACGGGGCTCCCCGTTGCCTGTCGTCGTGCAGGTCTTCGTAACATGAGCTTGGCGTAACAATACCATTTCTCGCAACCCAGGTAGAGTTACATCACACACAGCACAGTCTCTCACTACTTTTCAGTACCTCTACTTGTGTTGGGCCAACGCCTAACGCATCAATAGTCTCACCACGTAGTGGAGCCCGATGCGCCACCAACCGACTTCGCTTGTGAGATTTTAACCTGAAGGAGCTGGAGCTCGGCACGCCTCGATAACAATTGGCCAACGACCTTGAGGCTGAAATCACGACTGCATTCCATTTCATACGATAACTGACCAACGGCTAATTGTGGTCCAATCTGATTCATGCACCTAAAGCTCGGTCTGATAACAGTACTATTGGTCACGCGATATCCTTGACATCGTCCCACTGATAAATAATGTGCCTCTCTCCTAGCGCTGTCTTGAGGACGATTAGCAAATCATCGATGCTCCCTAGAAATTTGAGATATAGCGTCACGGCGACGCAGTATCGTCGATGGTCTTCATCTGCGACTAAGGTGGTTGTCAAAAGAACTTCGCTTTTTGAAGAGTAAAATGAATCGATGGCGCGTCGGACAAGCGGTGCGGGTAGTCGTTCGGGTAGAGGTGAGCCTGTTCGTAGAGCCTGTTCGATGATGCCGAGAACAGCCATGACATCTCCAATAGATCGCTCATCGAGAATGTTCGCAACGCGAATAAGACGGTCCTGCATCTCTTTTGGCAGGGTAGATGCGAGGTTGAGAAGACCGCCCAGTGCTTGGTTCATGTACTGCAGCTGTTCCTTCGTTTGTGCAAGAACCTTTTGGTCAAATGGCCCGAAGCTCAATTCACCTTTCAGCAATGCGATGGAAGGACTCACGGCGAGTAATATATCTGCAACTTCGAGAGAGACATGCTCCGCGACAGCACCCAGACCTTGATTCCTGTCTGTCTGTCCCCAATAAGAGATGAGAAGCGCGTAGTGATCTGATAGACTTCGCACCGAGTTTGCGAGAATCTTGCAGACGTGCGTAGTTCCAGATGGTGGACTTGGGAATAGTTGCACAACGAACGCAGCGACGAAACCGATCAGAACTGTAACGACTCGCTTCCAGAAGGCTTCGTAGCCTTTACCCGGAAGACCGTACTGGACGATATGGTCCTGATCCCAGCTGAAGCCGAGAACGAGACAGAATGTAGCTCCACCCATGATTGTAGCAAACGCGAATGATGGAGGAAGATAGAGGCGCCACCAGAGCATGGGGATGATCATGACGCCTGTTGAAGCAGCCATGCCGTACGGATTGCCAATACCGCTTCCAGCGCCGATGTACCAAGCAACCATACCTATGACTCCTCCAATAATAGTTCCGATCGTACGCGCGATGAGCGAAAATATAAAGTCAGCCAGATACACAAGTAAAACAGTCTGAGCACTAATAACAGCCCAGATACCCTTCTCTCGGTAGAAGAAGCCTGCTGTACTAGGAAGCACCGCCGGTATCGAGGTGGCAATGGTAACAGCAACCATTCTCAGGGCATACATGCCAGACGGATTGACAAGCCAGTTGTACGTCGCGATGAAAACTCGACCAATCTTACTCCTCTGCGCAGAAGAGCCCTTGTATCCTCTGCTGATATCCAGTCTTCGTTTCGTCTCCTTGGTTTGCTCATCGAAAGACTCGCCATCCATCATTTGATCCGGATCCTCTTCTGTTGAGATGTCGTAGCCTGGGAATGCGATTTGCCCGTAGAATATCCAGGCCAGAGCATATTGGAGCCGTGAAGGAACCCAAATGCGATGGCTGGTTCGCACTTCTGAGAGGTGGAGTATGTACTCTAGTAGCTTCTCAGTCGCAATAGCCATGTTCAAGATTCGTTCCTCGATAACCATAGCAATCACCATGCTTGGTAGGAATGGTCGGTCAGTTCCCTCGACTGGCTTGAGGCGGCCATTTTCGTCAAACAGTTCTGCGTGAGCTTCAAGAACTCCCTTGGTCGTATTGATGACGCAAGCCTCCCTCGCCTGCCGCGACCTTGCCAATATATCGTGAAGGTTTCGATTTAACTCTTCCCACTGCACAGGTGAAGGCTTTCCCATCCATCGACAAGAGTTGATAGCATGGATGTAATCTGCTGCAAGATTGATAGCTTGCGGTCCGATCTCCAACAGATCCGATGTCGTATCCCGAAGCGTATTCCTCGTCCTAGAGCGTATCTCCGAACCCTCTGGTCTTTGGAAAGCACTCAGAATCGTGGCATTCTCATGTCGATGATGTTGTCCAATCTCATTTTTTTCTTTATCCGTCGCAGGTCCAATTCGTCCATCTTCTTGAGCTTTGATATGTTCCACTTCTTTCTGCTTCCCTCGAACCTGGGCAATTTGGAAATCCAAAAGATACAGACTGGATACCATAACTTTGCGCGCCCGCTGGTGCAAACCTTTGACATCATCTGCGTTCCATCGACCACGCGAAAAGTCAATCGGAAGAAACGCGAGCGCTGGCTGTCCGGCCTTGAAGACAGCGATCATACCAGCCCTACTTCCTTGAAGCTCAGCAAGCGGGATGGCCTCGTCGGCAAATCGTCTCTTGGTCGCAGACAGAGCAGAGTTGGACATGCGGACTAGCTTCTCAATCTGGCCGAGCACCATGTACGATGTTGACTGGGGGAAGAGAAGCAGGCAGCACGCTAAGCCCAGACCGATGCCGATGGCTCCAGGCTTAACGAGAATAGCTGCGAGGTCGCCTTGAAATGACGGAAGTGTCGGGCCAAAAAGGATGAAGATGTCGGTAACAATGGTTCCAAAGACCTGCATGAGGACAAGCTTCGGATTTGAGCATCGCAGTCGAGCCAAGACGTAGATAAACAAACAGCCCATACTGAAATACACAGCCGTGACTCTCGCATCAAGCATAAAACCCTCATGAATCAAAATCTGCGCCTCCCACGCCGGCGTCTGTCCCGTCGTCTTCGCAATCTCCCCGACCTGCTGCTGCAGCGCCTGAAGCTTAGCCTGCGTCTCAGCATCAGAGCGTGTCGCTAGCGCAGCCTTCATCATCAAAAGACCCCAACACCAAGCAAGGCACATTCCCAACAGCAGCGAGAACGCGGCGAGGAGATATATGAACACGATACTAGCTGGGGGAACTGCAAAGAGGAGAATTGCACCGAGGAATGTCGCTTGGCCGATTTCGACGAGGCTGGGGTGGATGAAAATGAGGAGCATCATGACCCATATTGCGATCCAGCAGCGAAGAAAGATCTTCATGTCGTGGGCGTTGAAATGGTCTAGCCATGGTGGGAGTTTTCGCTTTGGACGCGTTTGGGCCGATTCATTTTGGTGAGCTGAAGCTTCGTCTGAAGAAGGCATTGTTCATCACTACGATTGACGCGTGTTGGGAGGAATTAAGGTCAGTCAGTGAGGCCTTTTTGGAAGAAATGAGTGGCAGCTTGAGCCGTTGAGGCCGAAGCTAGAGGTTGGAACTTGGTTCTGAGTAAGACTTGACTATGACGTCTGTATGCAGAAGGCGAAACTCTATTGGTGAGACTAGTCTAAATGTCGTTGGGAAGCATTGAGGATCAACGACCAGATAAGGCGGTTCAATATTCATTCTACTGCTAAACAGGCTATTTAGTTCACCTTTTCAGATTGTATCTGGCTCACTTCCTAAAGCCATGCTGCGATGTCATGTGCTGAAGCCGTGACGAATCTCGGTGTGAAGTGGAGGGCGGGAGGATCCAACTTAGCGCGCTGTCCCATCTTTTCAGCTGGTGGAGTTGAAGATAAATGCACTAAACGATGCCGTAGCAGCGAGGACGAATCAGACGTCAGGCCAGTGAGTTGACGTTCATTACTTGAGAACCTATCAAGCCTAGCTACAAGCGTGAATTGATAGGAACGCGACGCGTTCTCAACGACCCGCGGAACTGTAGCCTTGAGGCCATAAATAAGAAGTATAATGTGTTTCCCTCTGATTGCCCCCACCATGAAGGGTTATAATGGTTGCTCGTGAATTCGTTACATCCAAGCCATTCTCTGAGGAAACATTGGGACATGTTATACATGGCAGATGCATTTAAAAAAAGCATACTCTATTCTCTCTTCACTGCCTGGGAGGCAACGAGAAAAACAAAGATTGTCGCAAGGTGATATAGACAGAGCCCAAACAAGGAACTCAAGAGCCAATCCAACCACCGAAGCAAACATAATACGAAGTAAGGTAACACCACTGCGATTACCAGAAACTCATAACAATTGACTCCAAACCAGACCTGTAAAAGCCGTTCTGACCACTGAGCTAAGAATGTGATCATACGGGTGACCGCTAAGAGAAACAGTATAATCCCTACCATCTTTGACAGTTCCTCAATTGGGCGGGTTTCCTGGCCTTTTGTTGGAGGGTGCTGTACTGGAAGTTCGGAAACATGGGTTCTTAGTTCTTTTTTATGCTTCACTGTTGGATCAAGCTCAATTGGGTGCTCCTTGATGTTCTGTCTTTCGCTATTCGAGTCATCTTGAAGATCCACTCTGTCCTGTCGGCCTGCATCGACTTTGGAATCGGCGCCTCGGTCTCGCTTGCCTTTGAAGTTTTCCTTGTCAGCTGGATTCTTCTCCAGGCCCTCAAGCCACCGCCCGGCAGCATTGTTCTGGGATTTATAATTCTCAATGTCGAGATGGTTGCTGACCGGCTTATTTGTGATAAAAAGTGAGATATTTCTCCTTTCGGCATGCATAAAAGCCGTCAGCCGCGAGAGATGCCTCATTTGCTCTGCGTGGTGTTCTCCGCCCAGCCTTTTGCCAACCTAACATGGTTCAGTCAAGAACCACTTGAATGCAACCTTCTTATCGAAGATGATTGTCCGACCATGGAAGGCGTGGTCCAAAGAAGACCGTTCATAATGCGTCCATGGTGCGTGAGATTTTAAAGAAAGGGAATGAGAAAGTATCAATCTGACGAAGATGTCCATCCCAGCCGGGTCGTTTTCTCAATATTCCATTCACCAAGGTGGAATAGCTGTTGATAGCTTTGTGAACGGGTAGATCTTCCAGCATAGACTTTGTTCCTGAACCATAGATTGAGTCGATCTCAATCTATCGGTAAAGCTGACGTCCAGCCTTTATCTCATGATTGTTGTCCTCATGCGGCTCTGATAGATGTTTACTTCTCAAAACGATCATCAATCGTGGGGAGATAGGCGCAAAGAGGTGAAAGCGGGGTCCCAGGCGCAAGAACTCTCCTGTTGTCTTGTCCTGAAAGTCAATGGTCGGTCCTTCGTAGACATGGCTTCCGTGTCAGAGAGTATGAACTCCTGATCCTCGCTGGAAGGGTACAGAAGGACATCCAAAATACGGCGATGTGCTCTATGAAATGGCAATAAAGGCCACAGTAGACAGTTGATTTGAAGCTTTGTTGCCAATTTGCTGTTACGCGCATATCGAGATTGATAATAGAGCTCAAGCCTTGTAACCAAACATCTAACAGTCGTCTAATTCCATGTCGATCCATAAACTCTTCCAGCAGGTCCCGGTCGTTATTTATATAGTCATTGATGCTGTTGCAGTTGTGTGTCTTGAAGAAGCCTAAGCCTCGTTGATTCAGTAGATAAACAAACTTACGTAGTACTGTTTGCTGTGTCCTAGTAATTGTGATATTTTCGTCGCTACGTTAATGAACACCAATTATGCTACGAATCACGGCGCTCGGCTCGCCCTCCAGCTTGCTAAACTTAGTCTCCAATTCGCGAGGGAACTTTGCGTTTGGCGGCTGGTCGGTGTATATGTCATCCAGGCCGCAGACTTGTCGGACAGAACGCTCCTCAACCTTGTAACCCTCAGGCAAAAGTTCCAAGCAGTTCACGACCTGGCCGCCGGGGTAATTTCCTTTTTCGTGATGGTGCTTTTTGCATTTTGAGCCATTCGTGGGGGCCTTGGGACAGCTGAACGGATGATCGAAGTTCTTTAGGATGAACTGCGGGATGAAGTGCTGGTGCTGTGGCGCGTCGGACGACACGATAGCAATCTATCGAGATAGCCGGTCGAATCACGATTTGATCTCGGTTATCGCGCTATGGCTGTGATCTTCGAGATGTGCTTTAGCTGGGCAGGACTTGAAAATCTGAAACTGAAGCTTGGTGAGAAAAGGAAGCGCGTAAGCAGCTGCATGTCTGATTGGAGACCAACAACTTCAGCCGCAGTCTAGATCCAAGGCGGGGTAGCACTCTTCTACCAGTCGGTCAGCCAATGACTAGGATTAGGGGTCTTTAAAACGCCAGCAATATCGAGAGATGTGCAACATCGTGCATGACTAAAGGCACAGAAATAGCACCGTACTTGAAGCTATTTACAGTCCAAGGTGGGGGCGAAAATTCTCATAAGACGGCGTGCAGATTACACCGCTTGGCTCTATAAATATTGCCGTACCTTCGTGAAAAATAAAGCTTGATTAAAATAAGCTTAAGCATATCATTAACCTTACAACTTTGGGAAAGTCCATCCATCACTTTACGAAAATGAAGTTCACACTCAGTTTCTTGGCACTTGTCGCATCTGCCAACGCATGGACCATGCAATTCGACTGTCCGAGAGGCTCTGGCTTCGAAGGGTCCTATTCTGGTTCAAAGAATAAAGGCTGTACGAGCATCCCGACTTGTACCAAAGGCGACCATGTACGTCGTATTTCCTACTAAACTTGTTAAGTGTCTGTTGGCTAATTACCTTTTCAATTAGATGGTTTGGGGTAACACCAAGAAATCCAACTGTGTTCTGAGGCTGTACGCTGCTGCACCGTGTGCTGCTGAACAGGAGATTGGACACTCTAAAGAAAATTGGGATCACAAGTTTGGTCAACCTGTGTTTGCCTGGGGAGTCACGAACTGTTAATGAATGGCCCTTGCTGGCTTAAGAAGAAAGGGCTCTCAACAACGTGGTGATTAGGTTCTCCAGATAGCTATTGAAGGTATATACATGGAATGGTTCTTCTAGTTGCCTATTCACAAGATTTGAGCAGTAAGATCCTTCATAACGAATATTGACTTGATACGAGATCTTAAGTGGTGCACTGAGAGTAGAAGTCGTTGAGCGCCTTGCAGGTTCCAGTGGCGCAGCACTTTGGACCGGTCCAGGTGTTTCCACCGCACTGAGCCCAGAGAGAAGCGCACTTCATCAAGTTAGCACATGTTATTTACCCCTACAGAGATGTAGGCCTTTATGGGTATGTGGCTTACCTGGCCGGATGGCTGAGTCGACACAGGAGGAACTTGTGTAGATGACGCTCGGGTAGAGGTCTGTAGAGTCGTAGTGGGGTTACTGCCGCCATTATCACCGCCCGGGGCACCGGTGCAAGAGAACTTCGTTACAGTCAGATATCATGACATCGTCTGGGAGGTTCTTTCGCTTTACATACCACTGCAGGTCCTGGGATGGTGTAGCTATTGAAGTTGGAGTAGATCTGGGAGGCCAAGCGTTAACATACTTCACTATCATCTTGGTAGGATACTGTCTTACGTTGGCGGTGTACCCTGGGTCGGTTTCCTTGAATGCGCCGGGAATCTTGACCTGGTTGCTGGGGACAGTGCTACCTCCACCAGTAACGCTAATTTGGGCGCAGCTGATGTAGAACTATGATTTATGATTTCAGTTTCTGTGCGCTGGGACTTTGCATATCGGCGCCTTACCTGAGGAATACCCGCGGGCCAGGGGTTGTGAATGCCTAGACTCTGGATGCGAAGAAGATATTCGCCGTTGGCAATGCAAGTGGGAAGGTTGAAAGTATAGCTGACTGAGAGCGCAATAAGGTCAGATTACGAAAAGACCGTTCCCACGGATGTCGACTCACGGTACATGGGCCAGCTCGAAGAACTACCACTGAAGGTTGGACCTATTCATACGTCGTTAGCCGTCGTTCTATCCATCCTTCTGTTGGGAACACCATACCCCAGTCCTTGATCTTAAACCAACCACCGCTTCCATCATACGACGAGGCAGTGCTAGGGGCCTTGGACATGTAAACTGAAATCGGTCCTTGGTGGTAGACGGCCGTGTCGAGGGTGAAGGTAATCGAGTCGCCGGCCTTGACTCCAACAGTCTGGGTGTTGGTTCCCGAGGCGCCGACATTGCATCGAAGGTCGTTAGAATCCAGGTCTAATATACAGCTGTTAGTAGACTACCCAATGAACGTGCTTCGTAGGTAGGAAATCAAGACATACCAGTGACGGGAGAGTTGTAGTTCGAGTTTTGTCGAATGTACTGAAAGACAGGATACTTGGTCGACCCAACACTAAGCTGCTGAAAGATATAATGAGCAGAGGTGCTCTGAAACAAGGCCACAACGGCCGCGAGCGAAGTAGCAAACTTCATAATTGTGTCTCGAGATGTTATGACAGCCGATTGAGACAGGCCGAAGGAAAGTATGAGGTGATGCAGGTTCAGGAGCGAGATATAAAAGAATGCTGCGGGTCGAACGGCACGGACTTATGAGTGATCACGTTCCTGATGGCAGTTTGACCGTCGCCCAATGAGAATGATATGATGGTCGTCTATTATAGCTCCGTTATAGATTGAGTGGTCTCGATGCGTCAACTGACAATGCTATCAAGTTCCGGCGGCCCAAAAGGGGAAGTGATGCTGGCAAAACGGGAATATGACAACCCACCACGATCCATAGATGGATGTAATGGAAAAACGTGGTTATTCCTCTTGGTATTGATATCTAGAGACTGGGGTGTCTTCCATCGTGGGCCTCCATTGTCGTACAACTGATATCTATTACTGTAGCTTTCCTACGCATTACTACGGTACGTCCTTTTAATTGGTAACCTGTTAAAACAATAAATTGTAAGTATATTGAAGCATAAAGCATCGGTGTTTCTGATCCCGCTTGTAAGGTCGTCGATGGGTTCGCCGGTTAAATCTGAGTTCGGAATGTCATCCTCCGTTCTCGGATCCGGGAACGTGGGCAACCAGCAATGTAACAGTCGTCTAGACTTTAGGCATTTATTGTCTTATCAAAGAAGTCCCAAGGTCTTTTCTGTGTTATTGAAGTGACAAAGTCTTATGCTCTGACCTTTGTTGCATTCGAGACGGTATCGCACGGTCTTTGATTCTATGTGTCTATATGAGAATTTACTTCCACGTGCAACAATGACAGCCTCCAGATCAACTGCTATTCCACCATCCTTTGCTCAGCCAGAGCGTGATAACCGCAGATGCCGTTGAATAAGGTATAAGGTTGCATGGAGCTGGCGCTGTTGCGGTCTAGCACAGTGTCTGTCCTGCTAACCCAATTTGGAACGTGTAGTCACCCACACAGTGGTTCACCCAGGTCCTGAAGAACATAATGTCGCTAAGGATAACCAAGCTGCGATCGATACCGTCTTTGATAGTCATAAAAGGCCTGCGTCTCTGCCTGGAACCAAGACGACTCATTCTGTTAGCGCCCTGACGATCTGCGTAACAATGGCGATCTTAAGTGTAGATTGAGCCAATGAAGTGACAGGACAGTCATGTCAAGGAGGAAACACCAAACCCCGCATCGCGCCACCAAATGAAGTGAGTCATATCGATCGTGACTGCTCAATAAAGGAGAAATTGTTCTTCAAAGATCATGATTAAGAAAGAGACATTGCCCGTGAGTGCATCTACAACCAACAAAGTCCTCGTCAAGCATCCTCAGACAAGTTCCTTGCCTCTTTAAGCTCAACAGCAAGCAACCAAAACACCATCAAAATGGCAGAAAGAACCTCGCCCACCAGAGAGCTCGATTTGATCGGCAAAGTCGCAGTAATCAGCGGTGCATCGCGCGGCATCGGTCGCGGCATCGCATTCAACTTGGCTTCACGAGGATGCTCTATCCTTGGTACCTGCGTCAGTGACAAAGGCGTCGAAGCCTTATCCACAGGCTTGAACGATAAGATCATCGAACGCGTTTACAAAGCTACATCTAGAGAATGTCCATCAGGCCAACAGATCAAAGGAATCATAGCTGACGTCTTCTCCCCCGACTGCGCCAAAACAATTGCCGATGCTCTTGAGAAGTCCTTCGCTGGTCGCGTCGACATCCTTGTGAACTCAGCTGGTGATCCTATGCCTGGAGTTATCGGTCAAATGACTACAGAAGAGATCCAACGAAGTCTTCTAGGCAACGTCCAAGCCCCAGTTCAAATCGTCGAAGAACTCGTCTGCCGAAAGCTCTTCCAGCCCAACAGCCGCATAATCTACATATCATCCGTCCGTTCGCGCCTCCCATGGGCTGATCAGCTCATGTACGCCGCTGGTAAATCGGCCGGCGAATCATTGTGTCGAACATGGTCACAGGCCTTTGGTGGAAAGGATGAGCGATACGCATTCATGGCAGGGACGACTGCGAATGCTGTTACAGCGGGTTTGACGGAGACTGATGCTGTTATGGATTGTGGACCGGAGGTCGTCAAGACTTTTCAGGATGAATTCTTTCCCTTGCAGAGTATACCCAAGTTTGGACAGCCAGAGGACGTGGCTGATGTTGTAGGGATGCTCTGTGGAAATGATGGACGATGGATTACTGGTTCTGTTATCAGTGCGAGCGGTGGCTGTATCAAGATGCAATAAGTAAAGAGCATGTCACATACGGAAAAATTGAAAGAAAACTTTATGAGGTTTTTATTGACTTGATTGACATAGGGCACACCAAAGTAAGGTGACCAAGGTATCTCTACACAAGAGCGAAACGGCATCATTGCCAAGATGATGTACATGAGTTAAGACAACAACCGACAGCGACCAGCAACATTAGCTTCCACAGAACGCCAATCTTTCATCGACTTAGTTTTTGTTCAACTGAAGACAATAAGCCTCAACCGCGAGAAAAGTATCCCGAGCCGAACCCTCCCCAACCATACCGCCGTCAACCAGGTTGTTCAAGACTTCACGCACATACTCGCGGTTGAACTGCATCTCGCCCAGTGGGTTCTCATCAGGAAGAACAGAACGGATCCGAGCTTCGACATCGCCAAGCTTAGAGAAGGGAATGCTCGCAACCTCAAAGAGCTTGGTGTTCTCCGGGGGAGCGTCACCCTTGATCAAAGCGTAGCGGGCTTCATTCTGACGACCATCGGCGGTGAGCCACTTCGTAAGAATAGGGTTGAATACGGCGATCATCCAGCGGCTGGGGATCTTATAGTCGATCTTGTCGATCTTGCGGTTGAAGTTCAGAGGGGGGTTGAGTGCGATGAATAGCTGGGCCTTTGGAGGGTTGGTCTCCTTGTTGGAAGGAAGCTGAGCGCGAGGGGACATTTTGTTGGTTTGTGTGAGGACGTTTGTTGATAAGATCGGTAAAAGTTGTGAGAAGGAAACAGTTTGACTGTCGGATGGAGAGATGTGAGATGATGTCGGTTTGAAAGTGGATGATTAGGTTGTTCTTAAAGCTGCCTCATGTCATGTAAAGATATTTGGTGTTCTCAGTGAACAGAAAGTTTTTGCCAATGGTATCATGAATCTGCCACTGTCTATGATTCTGAACATGCGAACTTCCACTGTCTCCCATGAAAACGCTGGTCTGTGCCATGAACATTAAGCTCTCTAGGGTCTCCCTTTTTGTGATGTCGTATTGGCCAGACATGGAGGGATCAATGTCTACATGGCATTCTACATATTTTATTTGTGGTTGGGGCACGTGGCTTAGAGTTTGTGTGCAACACACAGAACTTAGTTTACGGACAGACAGTAAAGGGTTTTCTGAGCACATTTATTAGTCATCGTGAAGAGTTTTGGGTGGAAGTTAATATTCTGGAAAACAACATCATGTCTTCATTTTTTGGTTTGCAGGCTAGAGTTTAACTTTATGGCCAACAATCATCTATCTATAACGCGAAATCCACTTTCTTGTAGCAACACTGAAGCTAAAATGCTTAAGAATAGCTACAAATATCAATCAGACAAGTTCGTTCCTCGATAAATTCAGATCCTTCGACCTACTTAAGATGCCTATAGTGAAGTTCGATCTCCTTAGAGCTCATCTCAAGCTCGGAAAGCAGATCATCAGCCTTCTCCTGACTCACTATACCACCAGCTACCAACTTTTTCAGGATATCGCGAACCCATTTGCGGTTACACTCCCAACGGTTATCCGCATCCTCAGGGTCAGTAAACCTAAGGACGTTGTCAACATACTCTTGCAGCTCGTTCTCAAAGCTGGCTACCTCAAAATACAGGATCTGTCCATCTGGATGCTCTGGGAACCGAACCCGTGTTATCTTTGTGCAGGGATCGCCATAGATAAGAAGACCTTGATGCAAATGCCAGTGATATGGGCCCTGCTCCAGGATGCTTCAGAGGTAACGGGCCTCGAAGCCAAAATTGCCGGCAAGACTTAGATCCTTCAAGGACCAAAAGCGGTTTACTAAGATGTACAGTTGACCGCGTGAAGCACTGCGGACTGGTGGCTGGGAAAGGTCGGGCATTTTGTTGTTTACTTGAAGTAGGCTGTGATGTTGCTGTAGGATTGGATGTTTAATGACTGGGCGGTAAGTCTTGTGTTTGGAAATGGTGATATTTAGCTACATCCTTATAGTCTGATTTCCGAGCCGAACACGTATCTTGAACTACCTGTGTAACAATAAACAGGTCATACTATGGCTGTTGCTGCGTGACAATGGGACACTGAACAAGCCAGGAATTTTTATTCATTGTCTTTTATACCGACGTGGTAGACTGTTCCATTGCGCAAGTATGAAGCTCTTTGTTGCTAGTAGTTATTAGACCATCCTCATAAGATCATCTTTGTTTAGTATGATTTGTGAGACTGGTTGGCCGCTTTGTTGATTTCTCGCTTGTTGTGAATCAAGGACTACGGACGTACTAAGATGTACCAAGCGACAAAGGCACAAGTTACGACACACAACCAACTACAATAAGGAATTCTCCTGTCACTAACAAAATTTGCACAACGCAGAATAATTGGCATTGTTCTATTCTCATGTCTTTTACCAACCTTACTCCGAACGTCTGACTGCCTTACTAACCTCTCAAATAGGCTCTAATCGAAGTTGAGAGCTCATATCAAGCTCTAATAGCACGTTACTAACCTGTGTCTTGCCGAGAATACCACCAACTACCAAACTCTCCAGAACATCTCGCACATACTGGTGATTGCATTGTGAGTCCCTTTCATCCCAATAGCAGCGACGAGGTCAACCCAAACTTGAACATCTCGCAACCAAGAGTTCGGGATGCTAGTGATCTCAAAGTACTTTACGTCGTCGCCAGGAGGACTGAAACCAGTGTGGATCTTGGAGACGTCGGTTTGGCGAACTTGCGTTGTTAGCCAGAGGCCGTTGGCGTGGTTGAGAGTTGCGAAGCTCCAGATGTTGGAGGGGTGGACAATGATGAAGAGCTGGGCGTGGGAACTGCTTCTAGGATTGGCCTCCTTACGAATCAAGATATCTGACATTGTGCTTGTTTGAGATCGTTTATGAGTACGAAAGATAAGAAAATTGCCATTGGTTATATGCAAATAGTTTGAAGTTCTAGTTCAAAAGGAAGTCAACTACGTTGGCATTTATGGAATATCTTAAGACCCCCAAGTTATCCAGGAGAAACGCTGGAGAACACATGTTGATAGGATATCCCTTCTTGCTGTTCGTGAGCTTGGCCTGGCAGGTCAGTGATATATCTTCGCTTCCTCGAACACATAGATTCGTAACAGCGCACATAAACGATGTTCTGATGTAGCGCTGAGATGCCAGCATGTCAGAGTCTATCCATGAGGCATCACGATGTATGCAGACCATAGACAGGCCATGTTCGAGCTTCACTTGCATCTAATAAGGGCGCGCAGGACACAACACCAACCAGTTTGACCGTCACCAAGAGGGACCGATTGATGCCTAAAGTTTATGACGCCTCAACGACACATATCAAGCCAACACACTGAAAAATCCCATTTAACTTTAGCTTTTAGAAGGCAATATACGCATAGCCTCACCAAGAGGGACTTCGATGGGTTTTGTATCCTTTTCAAAAGCAGAATATGCATGATTTGAAGACCTGTCAGCCAAGAAATGCCACAGTCGATGTATTCTAGCTTGCAACAGGAATTGACTGGGCTACTGTGAGAAACTCGTAAGTTGAACCAATCATTGACAAGACGCCTGTCCCCCCGAGGGTGTCTTCTCAAGCTTCGAGCGGGGGTTAACAGCCATAGGGGCTATGTCAAGCCCTCATGCTTTGTACGAAAATCCTGCGCCAATTGATCACCTTTATCCGCCAGCCTGATTGTGATGGATGTGCATAGCCCCCGCAATGGCGTTGCTGGGCGTCTCACTGTCCTATCAAAGCCATCAGACCAGCATATTATTGGCACACAGGTCTCACAACTGACCAAGGGCTGAAAATACTGCGCCTCATGCGGGCGAGCCTGAAAATATCTTGGCGGATGGCGGGATCAGCCCAAGAAAACGCCCAACTTCGAGTGCCAGACGACTCGCTACAGAGTCGGAAGCAAATCTGGTGGTCAATTGAACAAAGTCCTTGTCATCTTGACCGAAAAACAATGGCCGAACTCGCTCTGGGCATTGCCGGCGTTGCTGGCACAGTCGACGTCTGTATCAAGTAAGAATACCGCCTGTCGGCACTCACAGTACGTTAAACATAACCAGGTTCGGCAAATATCTCGTCAAGGCTTGCAAGGACTATGGCCGGGCTGATGAATTAGCCCACGAGCTGTCATTAAGAATACAGGTTTGCTGGCTTCGAATTGCCAGCCAGCTAGAAATCGTCAAAGAACTAGAGGGTAGCATGACCGAAGATCAGCGAGAGCTTCAGTCACACATATTACGCATCTTGCAGTCGAAGCTTGAAGCTGCGACAGTTGTCATCTCCAAGCCCGATAAGCATGGCAGCTCGAGAAGATACAGGGCTCTACATTTCCTCAGCCTACGAGAAACCCTTGAAAGCACTGTTACCGATCTTGAATCTTGGCAAAAGCGATTTGAGCCATCTTGGTTCCAAATCATAAAGACCGGCCCAACTTATACTGAAAATGTGTTGAAAAGCGCTACTCTGACCAACACACGAGACCGAGGGGAGCCGGCTCGCGAGGGCTTGAAGTTCCGCGAAGCTTTCAATAACAGTGAGACAGTAAAGCTAGCAGAAAAGGTACTCGAGAATCTTGAAATAGAAGAGATCCCATATTGTGAGACCGAGCTCGCAGTCAAGCAGAAGGAGAATAAATACTTCATCATTGATACGGTCTCCCGGGATACGGTGGCATTGAGAGATGCTCGAGAGCTTGCATCACGTCTCCGAGACTCGAACCCTTCAACTTTCGGGACCTTTAAATGCAAAGGAGTTGTTCAACTCACCAGGGAGTCGTCCCTAAAGTTCGTCTTTGGTGTCCCCGACGGGTATTCTAGGGTTCGCAGCTGCAGGGAACTTCTCCTCTCTGGCCCTGCCAACTCACTCACCACTAGACTCAAAATCGCAAGGCAGCTTGTGACAGCAGTTTATTACGTTCATTTGTACGAATTTGTTCATAAGAACATCACACCGGAGACTATACTCACCCTAGAGTCTCCAAACGAAGAGCATCTGCAAATGCTTGTGTGTCTCGTTGGATTTCAATTTTTCCGGTATGCTGACGCCCCGACAAACACTTCCAAGACCGAGAAGAGGAGTCTGGTGTATCAGCATCCTACACGCACCGGGGGTAAGAGTGTGAAGTTTGTCATGCAACACGACATATACAGTCTTGGTGTTTGTCTCTTGGAGATTGGCCTCTGGCGCTCGCTTGTGGAATTTCACGGTGCTACTACCAGATTATCATCGGTGCTTACCAATACCGAAGGCTATCAGTCGGAACTAGATCCAAAAGCTATCAAAGAGAAGCTGATACTCCTTAGTCGTACCGAACTGAGAGTGTGTATGGGCGATATATATAGTACGGTGGCTGAGACGTGCTTGACGTGTCTGGACGAGGGCAATATTGGCTTCGGTGATCCCCAAGACGTTGATAGTCAGGAAGGAGTCGAAGTTGGATCACAATATGTCGAAAGGATCATGAATCCGATGGGTGTGCTTTGTTTTTAATAGTATTCTGTAGACATGCGACACAAGATTAAACGTTTGCTTTCCTTGATGTATTATGCGCCTTGACATCATCATTAGCCTTTCATGCAGCCCTTGATACAGTTGTGTGCCATCGCAGGAGGCTGTGCTGCAGGCGGAAAAAGCTATATGCGCTCCGAACCGAAGCTGAAGCTTGAAAGTCAGACTCTGCAGCTGAAAGATTGTAGGCTGACCTTCCCCTCCTCACCAAAGACGCCCGATTGAATTCCATTTCTCTTTCTTGACTGAAAGTTTAATCCTCTAGATAATATAATGGGCCAACCGCGTATTATTCGCGTACTACCACATTCCGCGAGTGCCAACATGGATGGATCTCTTTCAGACCTCGTTCACGACTACCAACTAACCACGCGTTATGATGGTGCCTACACTATTCACTACCATCGTGATCCCGATGCACCCCCTTCAGCCCCCCATCGTCGAGAACGATGGAAAAGAGTTCGTACTCTCGGTCATGGTGGCCAAGGGGATGTTCTCTTGCAAACATGCACCGATGGAGGCCGGAGCTTCGCCAATCGCGCGGTCAAACGGATTAGGCTAGAGTGTGAGCGTTCTAGGCGACACTATAGACGAGAGCTCGAATGCATAGTGAAGTTCTCACATGAAAAGGTATATTATCAGCTGTCTTCACTACGATATCCAGGCTTTTTGATGCAGCTTTCTGACTGATTTCAGTATTCTCAGAATTTCGTGAAGTCTCTCGGATGGTATGCGACATCGAATAAGCTGTACATAGCTATGGAGTACTTTCCTGAGGGGGACCTATATATATACGTTCGTGATCATCCGCGTTTGACAGAGGAGGAATGCAGTCATATCACAAGTCAAGTCCTCTCAGGTATTGCTATCATGCATGAAGAGGGGTTTGCACACCGTGACATAAAACCTCAGGTGAGTTTGAGAATGATATACTAGCCATGAAAGCTAACTTAATAAAAGAACATCCTGATACATAGAGCCCCACTGGACTTCGCTCCAGGCTCATGGTGGGTTAAGCTGGCCGACTTCGGAATCAGTAGGAGGTTGGCCTCAGATACAACTGGAACAACACTGGCTGCCGGTACCCCGTTGTACATGGCTCCCGAGCTGCTTCACTCTGATTCCCACAGACTCCTGACGAAGGACTATCGAATGGCAGACATATGGGCCCTCGGGATAACAACTTTCTTTATCCTAACACAAACCTTGCCATTCAAAAGTCAGCTTGCGATATTACAGTATGGTAGAAGATTTGATGAGCTTGCTACTGCCTTAGGACAATGCCAAGTCTCTGAAAGTGCCCAGAGCTTTGTCTGTGGCTTATTGAAACCGCGTCCGGGTGAGAGACTTGAGGCAGCAGAGGCAAAGCAACATTTGTGGATACATCGGTGGCTGCCAGAAGTTCCAACTTCTGATTCACATAGCAGGTAGACCTTGAATGCCTATAACCGTCGATCAGAACACTGACTTTCAAAGGCCGTCCACAATTGCTTCCGGGCGGAGTTCCTTTCAAGGCGCCGAGGGGCTTACAACAGAGATCTCGACATTAGCCTCACAAACGACATCACAAAGATGGACTGGTGATTTGAATGACTGGGGTATCTTAACGAAGCCCCCAGACCGAAGACAAGGGGTTATCATTGGAAAGCAGATGTGAAAGCCATCCAATCAAGAAGCCGACCTTGATTTTAACATCTTGCAGCAGGCCCATGACTATATTCAAGCTGGAAATGCCGACATGATGAGCATGACTCTGGGCTGTGGAGTTGATGCTGATAATCAGGACGCAAACAGCTGTACACCGCCATACAAATCAGCTTCCGATGGCAACGAGGAGCTGGCCCTTATATTGGGTCGAGGCAGTGACGTCACTGAAACAGGTGAACGCAGTCTTACGCCACTTCAAGAAGCAGCAATGAATGGAGATACCGACGTCGTGGAACTTTTACTGGACAGGGGTGCTGATGTCGAGGCAAGAGACAGTTCTATGGGCTTCACTCCTCTACACTTTTCGGCAAGCAAGAATCATTCTGGTGTTACGAGGCTATTGCTTGATAGAGGAGCGAATGTTGAAGCAACCAATGGATCTGGGTACACGCCACTTATCTTGGCGGCACACAGTGGTTCTAGTGATGTGTTGGAGCTTTTACTAAAGCATGGTGCTAATATCGAACACGCTGACGAAGGCCACTATACCCCGCTTATTTGGGCCGCGGAAGCTGGGAAGGAATCTGCGATCAAGCTTCTGATCAATCACGGGGCTAACATCAATACAAACGAATATTCAGGCTACGAAGCCCTTCGTGTAGCCCAGATCAAGGGCCACGATACGGTAGAAAGGCTGTTGGTTGAAGCTGGCGCCCGCGTCGAGGGAAGTAATCCAGTATCGAATCTGCGGCTGCATGAAGCTGCACAGCTTGGTCTCTATGATTTAGCAAAACGCCTACTGGAGAAAGGAGGAGTGGATATTGAAGAGAGAGATAGTCTCGGACAGACGCCGCTCATTCTGGCTGCTCGGGAGGGACATGTGACCATGGTCACGTTACTGATTGAGAATGGGGCCAACATCGAAGCAATTGATGACTCAAATCACACTCCTCTGATGGCAGCTGCTGAGCGGAACCAGGCGAGAGTTTGTTTTCTATTGATTCTACAACGTGCGGATGTCACGGCGAGCGATCTCGAGGGCAATACATCAATTGCCCTAGCTTCACAAAATGGGCACATTAATACGGTGGCAGTTTTACGGATTCCAAATGCTACCGTTGATACGTTCAACAAAAGGGGTGAAACGCCACTGATGGGTGCTGCGAATGGTGGCCATGCAGATGTGGTCAGAGAGCTACTTGACGCTGGTGCGGCCTTCAATGCAAGTACCGACAATGGTGAGACATCACTGATAATGGCTGCGCGTCAGGGTCACGCAGAAACCGTCAAGATCCTGATTGAACGCGGTGCTTACTTCGACTGCGTCTCTATTCACGCACCCGCAGCTATCATTGAGGCGGCAAAAGCAGGCCATGAAGCCGTTGTGGAAGTCTTGCTTGAAGAAGGCGCTGCCTTCGAGGTTATGGATATGGACGGCGAAACAGCACTGGTGCATTCTGTGAGAAGTAATCATGAAGCGGTGGTGACGCTTCTTCTCCAGATAGGAGCCAATATCGAGGTACGGGATAAAGATGGCGTAAACTGCTTGATGATAGCCGCGAGGAATCGCAACAAGGCTATTATGGATCTTCTCATACGGCATGGAGCCAGGAAGAGCTGGTCATATTACCGCGCTCGTTTAGGTTAGACCTCAGCATCATTTTCAGTCGCTTATCCATTTTACGGTGTGCGAGTTACGGTTAGTAATGTCACTGCATTATTCTTGTACGGGGTAAAATGACGACGGTGATCTAGACATAGGGTTATTTAATTTACAAGGTAAAGAACTTATCAAATCTCATTTGCTGGAAATCTGCACAAATATCTTGGTTTCCTGCTTGAGAGCCGCGGATGTAAATAAGGCCAAGGTGCGATCGTCGGGCTTGTATTGCAACAGGCTGCCACTAGGTAGAACTCGGACCTCATACCCGCTCGGAAACGTAGAAGTAGGTAGAATGATCTCAGTAGGTGCATCAATGTCAGGGTCGCTTGTGAAGTTCAGCTTGAAGATCCCCGAGGTCTCATCAAACCCAAACGAAGTAGATGTCCCCGCGATCGCAGCTGGATACGCACGACTGTAGTGCTTCTCCAGGTCTGGATATGGCTTGCCCGATGTTTCGTCATACAAATTCTCGTATGCCCATCCGATCCAAGACACCATGTTTGCATCAGTCGCCGCCATGGCTTCCGCTAGCCCAGCCATTTGCTTATCATCACCCATCCAGAACGTCAACTCTGTAAGGACACCCGCGGTCTTGAGCCTAACATTGTCCTTCTGTCTGTTGTAGAGTGTATCTTTCAACGGGCCCAGCTGCGGGGGGTTGTAGTAGTGGAATGAATGTACTGTCTTGGATCCGTCGTCGAGAGGCACGTTGTTAAAACCCGAGAGAACGTCAAAGGTAGCGCCCTCGAACCAGATAAGTGTATCATTGTCAACGGTACGGATTTGTTTCGTTGCTCTGTTCCAAAGTCCCTCTAAATTCTTGCGATCAGCAACTCCTGGTGCGAGAAGTGTAGGATCGGCGTATGTGTCGCCAACCCAAGGTTCGTTGAGAAGATTGTACCCCACAACGTTAGTGGTGTCGACATACTCTGACGCCAGTTTCTTCCAGTAAGCGGCGAAAGCGTCTCCTAGACCGTCGAAGTTATTGTAAAGTCTCCCGAACGCATTTGCGACAGCCACGGACAAGTAGCTCAGTGACCAATCAATAGTATTGCATTGTGACTGAGGTGATGGAAAGCCATCGGCGTCCGTGGTAAAAGGTTTCAGTTTCTGAGGAAACGGGAACCTTCTGAACCCCGTAAGCCAGTCCTTCTTGACGAACCACTAGCTTCATGTTATTTATGGCACGAGGTAAAGGAATATTTGCTGACTCACATCAGGTACACCATGACCACAAAGTTGTTTAGCCAATACATCTTGGTGCACGTCCACCAGCACATAGATACCTTGATCTTCTGCCAGCTTTGTCTGCTTCTTCATGTTATCCAGGAAAGTCTGATTGTACTCGCCGCGAACTGGTTCAGCGCCAGCCCAACTGTGCCCAAGCCGGACAATATTCAGCCCAAAGTCGTGCATGTTCTGAACATCCCGTTCGCCGAAGGACGAGACACCCGGAGTCCACTCAAACGGCCTGTACCACGGTGCTTCTTTCATGACGACGTTTGTTCCGTGAAAGAACCTAGTTCTTCCATACTCATCAACGATCTGATGACTATCTTGGTTCACATGCTTGATTCGCGCCATATTTGGATGAGTCTTGTACCAGCCCTCTGCATCTTGAGCCAGTACTTTTGGAATCTCACTGCACGATAAGGCCAGAAGCCACATCGCTACAGAGGTAGAGAGCATGATGGTGATGGTTGGATCGCCTGGATATATGCACCAGACCAGTATCTGACAGATTTGGCCACAAGACAACAAAGGATAAGAGAAACCTGCCCTGAGCCAGAAAGATAACGGGAGCATGAATCACATTTTATCAAACAGATCTCTTTTATTTGTTGTTATCTATTGCTTGGGTCTAGGCTAGCCGGATCAAGTAGGTATCACTTAACAGAACCAAATATTGCTACATGCAGGAGGGGAAAGCAACCCTTCTCCATATCCATATTGGCATTAGTTATCGAGTGCGCCCCAAAACCTGATCTTCGATACCAAGAAAGGTTGGTTTGATGCCCAATTGAGGCGTAAGTTGTTCCTTGTCAACACCTTCTCGAGTGTTGTGCCGAGGTTTAATTGTTTGGCTCTAGCACGTGAGACAAGAGACAGCGACATCTATTGCCAGCTGGGGTATCATCCCACAAATCCTTTCAGAAGTCTTTTCAAGAACCGCGTTGTTTACAAGTGGGGAGGAATGACCGGGACCATTGCAGGTCTTACTCGAGGTGCTATCAGGCAGATCTCTTACTATCACGACAGATGGATATCGACGTCTTCCAACTCTTCGAAGCATGATAAATTTCGACTACTCTCCTCCGGCGCGTGAATGTCTTGCTATATGCTCTGCTTATTGGTCCTGGGAAGTATCCAATCCAACAAGTCTCTCCGACAGCTCCCAGAGTTTTCGTTCAGCTTCCTCATCATATATCCACTCAGCATGTCCCAGTTCAGGCGACGTCGGCTCTACACCCGGCCTCACCAGTTTTTCCTCCACAAAATCAGCCAGATACTTCCCTCCACGACCCTCCAAGTTCTTACTAACAGCCGCATAAATAGTCGTAGCAGCACCTTGAGCTGTGTTCCTCAAAGCATTCTTGATAGGCCCATCCAAGTCAAGCGTGCTGAGGTCAACATGTTTCCCCAAATTTGTGAGTATATACCCCGGATGCACTGACAAGCCATGAAGGCCTTGATCTGCATATCGCCGTTCAAGCTCGGTTGCGAAGTAGATATTCGCCGTCTTCGACTGAGCATATGCAAGCCAGGGATTATAATCCTCCTTCTCGAAGCTGTAGTCATCCCAGCGTATACCACCGGCGCGGTGACCCTTTGACGCAAGCGAGATGACACGAGAGTGGAAAGAAGGCTTGGTAGCGGCCAGAAGAGCTGGCTTGAGAAGTTGGAACAGAAGAAAGTGTCCAAGATGGTTCGTTCCAAATTGGGTCTCGAAACCATCTTCAGTTCTACCCTCCGGAGTAGCCATGACCCCTGCGTTGAGGATAAGAATGTTGAGCTTGTCAACCTTGTCCAGGAAGTCTTTGGCAGCGGCTCGCACGGATCTGAACGAGTCAAGTCGAAGTTCAATTCCGTGGACAGGTGCTTCCGACTTTGCTTCAGGCCATGAAATGATGTCGTTGATGCCCTGCTCGATCTTCTCTGGAGATCTTGCAGTGATGTAAACCGTGGCTCCGGTTGCGTGGAGAGCTCGAGCGGTTTCGAGGCCGATACCTTGATTACCGCCTGTGATGAGGACGACTTTGTCGGTGAGTTTGTGGACAAGGTCTTCGTCTTTGACGATCTGGAGTGCTGTATGTCTTGCGTCACCTGGACCTTGGGGGTTTATGTGAACTTGAGCGTAGCGAGACATGGAGGAGAGATTGTGGGGATCCTTTTGTAAACTTCTGAGGACGTGATGAGTTTGGTATGCAGAAGCCTATAGATATGCTTCCCATAGCCTTTTATAGCCTTTGGGCCTCAGCTATTCTCCGGTCAATCATGGTGCCAATGTTCATCCTGGCTTGGTCATCGTGATCAACCTCTCGGCAATGAAGTTGGTGGGTTCAGGGTATGTACGGGTAGTTCAAGCGTTATCGTCAGCCAGAGCCACGACTGAAACAGCATACTATTGCACGGCAGTGGAGTAGTAACGGACTTCAGGGAATCTAGTTAGAGTTTGCAAATGTGCGATTGGCTGGATGATGTGAGCCACTTAGCTGACCCGATATCTCCGGAGTTTGGCGACATCACTGCCCTGGCTTGACCGGTGAAATGGCTGATATCAGCCACTATACTATGCTTAAAAATCAAGGAGAAGTGGATATGGCGTCAAGAGTACTAGTATCATTGTCGCGACAATGTAATTCGTCAAAAAACCCAACGCGCCCGATTAGAAATCAGGCCATCGCAATGGCTTATACTCCGACGATCGTACTGCAGATGACAAACGCTGTATCACTATGGTATCTTAGTTGCCGTACTTGGCAAATTGTACTTCAGAAGACGCCGACGATGCACTCCCTCTCGGTACATGCTGCAGATCACCCGATCCTTCTCCCTCCAAACTACCCCTATCGTGATCACCATGACCCAGATACCTCTCGCTACGGACTGATATCTCGGTTGTCTTGACCAGACTCGACTCATTGCCGAATACACGATGGCTCTCTTCACCCTTCCCGACTCGGACCTCATACTCTCCAGTAATTGTTCCCTGAGGCCCAGTATGTTTCCGACGGTCGCGATTCAATGTCTCTAAGCCTACATCATCATGGTGCGTGGCATTGTGACTGCGACCATAAGAGCTCTCGTTCCTGCCACGTGTAAGTTCGACGAGACGGTTGAGGATGCTGAACTCTAGCTTGAGCTTGACGCTGTACACGAGTGGTTTCCAGGCGGTCTGGATGTCGAAAAGGTTCGCGAATTCGAGGGCGAGGATGGATACATCAAGGAGGATGACGAGGACGTTGACGATGAGAAGGTGATTCAGTACCATTCGCGTCTTGGTGTTGCCGACGCTCTTCTCTAGCCTGAGTCGCTTGCTTGTCTCCCAGACGTAGAGACCCGATATGATGAGCTCTTGCACAAAGAAGACACTAAGCTGGATCTTCTCAAAGACCTCATATGGTTTCTGGAAGGGCTCTGGGTTCGGGGATCCGACACCATAAACAAGGATGATTACAGGAAGATGCAACCAGGTCGCATTGAAGATGATCATATACAAAACCATCCTCAACCTCTTCTGATTATGCATAACAATATGCAGCCTCGAGTACAAAACAACAGACTGACCCGTGATCATCGTACACCACCCAATAAGTATAAGTGTCGAGTAAAGATACGTCTGCGCCGACAGCGACAGGTGCAGGATAAGATACCCTGTTCCATTGAAGGCAATGCCCCAGGTCGCGATGACTAAACTCCAGAAGTAAAGTCCACTTCGCTTCTTGAAGCTGCCGAGGATGTAGGCGTTGAGCTCAAGAACATTGTAGAAAGCGATGCTGATGAAGACGCAGATCACGATTGCGACGGCGCCGTTTTTGGTGTTGTCGGCCATGTCATTTCGGTGCGGTGATGGGACGGGGATAGAAGATCGATCGGCAGATGGGGGCATAAAATGAGTAGAAGTGATGCACTGCTTCAGCAGTAACTGGGATACAAAAATGACAGAACCAACGGCAATTTGTTGGCTGCAAAGGTCTTAAGTAAAAGGCTCAACACCATCTTTTCTCAATGCCCTTCTTGTCTCCCTCCAGTGGCGGTCTCACCATCAAGTTTCCTCCTTCCATATCACGCAACTGATGAGTTCCATACTAAGCTCATTTGGTGACTGGATCTTTTGCTCTGATAAAGTTCAAGGTTTGGCAGTTTTGGCTAATCAAACTCAAACTCTATTTTTCTACATGTTGGTTACATCCCCGCCTCAGCTTTGAAGGGTGCATGGGCTGATACTACAGTTGTACGGAGTACTGCGATCGTCATTCTCCTACTGTAAAGAAGAAATAAATTCTCAGGGGTACCATTACCAATGCAATGGTAAAGATGAGATGAATTCTGAGATCTGATCGTTGCTTCTTCAAACTGAAAAAGATCGTCAATTCCTTCAGGCATCATCTCGGAAAGTTCCTTCGCCATATGCCGTAGAAGTGCGTCAAACCAGAATTTCACACCTACTCGATTGAGCAAGTCGTGACATTCACAGCAGGGACTTTTCCAAGCGCAAGCCACAATCTCAGCTGGTGTCTAAAAGACCTCCAATCGCAATGCTTTCCCTTACACTCGTGTCCGTTATTCAGCGGCAGTTTGGGTCGGCGATTAATAACAACAACCCTTAATTGTTGAGAAATGTGCCGCTGCCAAGGAACTGGAACCACATTGGGTAGTTGTGGCGTGGCTGCAGGTTATCGGAGGTTACGTTGATGTTGGTCGTTGGTTAAGTTAGACATTGATTCCACGGCCCCTGTAAGCAGGGTTTCTACCGATTCTTCCAGGGCACTTCCCTTCCATTCCCCCGATCTCCCTGTCCGGAAGACATGCCCAGATCCGCGAGTCAGTCTAGAACTCACTTAATCGTAAGTTATTCTCCGCTGCTCGACGGACCAACATCTTCTTTTCTTCTCGCCTACGTAACTCTCCCAAACTCTAAACATGCTACTTTCCCCACATTCTGCTACCTCAATCCCCAGTGCCGAAGCGCTGATTGACCCGCGTGAGACGGCGACCCACTCTAGCTTAAGCTTAACGCTGCAGATCTTGCACGTTCTTGGAGTACAACGCCGAGACAACCCTCGTTAATGCCTCGGCGCTGTCATTTCAGGCGGAGATGATGAGTTCGCAGCGACTGATTTATTGCGCATATTAAAAGTGTCTCACGCAGCTCCATCCATTACCTGTCACACCAAACATTCATTCGTCATGCCTTCTACCATTTCTGTACTTGCTGCGGGGGTTCTCATGCCCGTTTTGGGCGCCGTGGCTGCTAAGCTTCCTTCTACGGCTCAGATTATCGATCAGAAGTCGTTCAATGTCTTGAAGGATGTGCCACCTCCTGCAGTGGCCAATGACTCTCTGGTATGTCACTGCAGCCTTGTCGCTGCTTGTTACTAACGGTTATGAGTAGGTGTTTACTTGGCCTGGTGTAACTGAGGAGTCTCTTCTTGAGAAGCCTTTTCATGTCTACGATGAAGAGTTTTACGACGTCATTGGAAAGGACCCCTCTTTGACCCTCATCGCAACCTCGGATACCGACCCAATCTTCCACGAGGCTGTCGTATGGTATCCTCCTACTGAAGAGGTCTTCTTTGTCCAGAATGCTGGCGCTCCTGCTGCTGGCACTGGATTGAACAAGTCTTCCATAATTCAGAAGATTTCTCTCAAGGAGGCCGACGAGGTCCGCAAGGGCAAGAAAGATGAGGTCAAGGTCACAGTCGTTGACTCAAACCCTCAGATCATCAACCCCAATGGTATGTTGAGCTGGTGAGACATAACGAATCATAACTGATCTTTGTTCTCAGGTGGTACCTACTACAAGGGCAACATCATCTTCGCTGGTGAGGGCCAAGGTGACGATGTTCCCTCCGCCCTGTACCTGATGAACCCTCTCCCTCCTTACAACACCACCAGTAAGTCGCATCCACGCTCACAAGACAATGTTCAAAACTAACCCCAAATAGCCCTTCTCAATAACTACTTCGGTCGTCAGTTCAACTCCCTCAACGATGTTGGCATCAACCCCAGGAACGGTGACCTATACTTCACCGATACCCTCTACGGATACCTCCAAGACTTCCGTCCCGTTCCTGGTCTGCGAAACCAAGTCTATCGTTACAACTTTGACACCGGCGCCGTCACTGTCGTCGCTGATGACTTTACCCTTCCCAACGGTATGTTTTTTATTGAATGGTAGAATATACGCAACTAACATTGATAGGCATTGGCTTTGGCCCCGACGGCAAGAAGGTCTATGTCACCGACACTGGTATCGCTCTCGGTTTCTACGGCCGCAACCTCTCCTCTCCTGCCTCTGTCTACTCCTTCGATGTGAACCAAGACGGTACCCTCCAGAACCGCAAGACGTTTGCTTACGTTGCCTCATTCATTCCCGATGGTAGGTCCCATCTGATGTGCCTCTAGTCTCTTGTATACTGACCTCATCAGGTGTCCACACTGACTCCAAGGGTCGTGTTTATGCCGGTTGCGGCGATGGTGTCCATGTCTGGAACACCTCGGGCAAGCTCATTGGCAAGATCTACACCGGAGCTGTTGCCGCCAACTTCCAGTTTGCCGGTAAGGGAAGGATGATCATCACTGGACAGACCAAGTTGTTCTACGTTACTCTGGGGGCTTCGGGTCCCAAGCTCTATGATTAGAAGTGTTGGTTTCTCTACAATCCCAAAGTTAATAGGTAGCATATACTTTATGTCTCATGATTTCAAGCAGAGCCACGGTCCGCGCTTAGATGTATCTACATAAAGCCGTGTGGCAGCATCTCTTTCATCTAAACTCAAGAATGTGAAATGGTTTCTTAACTGAACAGCCATGCAGCTACGGAGTGAATTAGCCTGAATGTTTTGGCTTCGAAGCATTAAATCATACATGCGTATTTTGTAACCCCACTCTCACCCGTACAATGGTAGAAGGCCTCATTCTCTTCTGACCCAATGAGCTTGTAGTACTGAGGCCCAGCTGAAACCTGCATACACATCCACGTCAGAAGTATCATCTAAATTTGTCCCGACTCCGCGAATTCGAGATTTAATTCATCGCCCTCTCCTCTTTAAACTCTCAGTCCAATCAAGCATTTATTAGAACCCAAAGAGCCAGCCAGTTTGACACGCCATGGTTGGCGGTGACCCCAATCCAGCTCCGCACGAGCCATGCAGAGCTCCTGAAATCAGTACCACAGTCATGGATTTCGATGTCAAGGATCAAGATGAAAGCGAAGAGGCAGTGAATCTAGCCAACAATTGTTATGCCAGCACTACCTGGAAAACACGGCTGCAACCCGAGGACTCAGCAGCCTATGGATGCAGGTGGATGTATGACAACAGTATCAGGCTATAACTGAGGCTATCGCTAATTGACAGCAGCCATATGTCAGATACTCACTTTACGTTCAGGGAATCCATCGCAAGTTATGTCCGGAACTGCCTGAGCGTATAGCTGACTGTCCTCAGGATATGGTCCATGACCTCCTTCTTGACCACAGCCCCATTGATCGGGACAAGATTCTCTCTAGGCTACGAAGAGTTCAGAGACGGCAGGAGATCAAGAGCTCACAAGGCCCGAACCTTCGACCGGCCTTTGTGCCTCTTTATGATGAAGATCAGGATGAGAATATGGTGGGTATACCTGACTTAGAACAAGCTAAGTCCGATCTCCCAGCCTTTGTCTCGATACCAAGAATCGATTTGGCCAGGCTGCGTGGTCTAACATTCCCCGAAAACTCCTATCACGTGAAATCTCTCCTTCAGTATCACTATAGGTTTGGGATACACAATAACACTGTTCAGAGACCCAATCTTGACCTTGCGTCGATCCTTGATGGCGTTCGTTCTCCATGTGTCGAAGAGGTGTGGTGTTTGGCATTTGATAGCAGTATGTCGGTGTCATATATCTTACCATATACTTACATTATTTCCAGAAAATCTCATCACCGTCTCGTGGCTTGAGGCAGATAGTATCTGGCCAATATTGAGTCCAGGGACACAGTATAGCGAGCCTTGGACAGCGGTCCCGCGAATCGCAATGTCCGAATTTTTCCAAAATGACCGAAACCCGCTTCCAGAGCGATACATCAGACTAGGTCAACTAGGCCTAGGAGTCATGGATTTCATGGTCTTTTTCGGAATCGCTGGTCAAATACTTTCTGCTGTCGTGCCTGGAGGCTGGGTGCTGGACCAACTGTTTCGAAAAGTGGAGAAATATGTTTTTGGAATCGATTCCTCAGACATTATAAGAATCAATTCGTTCTTCGAAGTGCTTTCTCGATCCGCCAAGGTAAGCTTGGAGGAATGCGTTCACAACTGTTAAGAGTTTCTAACGTAACTACCCATTCGAAGGAGACGAGGACGAAGGCAGAGGAGGAATGGTCCTTCAGTCCACTGAGAACGGTTCTTGGCTTTTCTCCGGGGCGATACGATGGAGAGCCCCTTCGGAATCTGAGCGCCCTCGACGAGCACATGCAACATTGGATTGAGGTTGAAAGAACGACATGGGGCCAGGCAGAGGCCCCTGAAGAGGTCGCGCAAGCTGTACGCGATTTGTGGGTTATCGCCATTCGATTCACCATGAACTTCCATCTCAGTCCAGACCGAGATATTTTCCAGCTGGACCGACTTAGTATGTGGAGGAGAATAGTCAACTACATCCGCCACGACTCTAAAGCAACATCCGCCACGACTGAAGTCTTATACAGGCCCAGTCTGGCGAGAAAAAGACCAGAGACATTGCAAGATCTCGAAGATGAATTGGCGGCAGCCATTGCAAATCTTAATAGGCACCATGGTACTGCACAGTCAGAGCTCCAGGCTACCAGAGATGAAGAGAATAGAGACATGTTAAGAAGTATACAGAGCTTTGGAGATAACCTATCCCTAGCTTGTCTGTTTCGTATGTGTACAATATCAACGCCCACCCGACTTTCCATAACCTCACAGGATATTACGGATAGTTTTGCAAATAGAATATCGCAGCTTGTAAGTCTCTACACATATTCACCTATTTCTAGTGATTACAGATAAATATACTTATCCCTTCTTCAGGAATGGCTTGTTCGTGACTCTGTATCTCAGTCACAGGTATACCAAATCTCTGCTATATCCGACGAGCTGCGGATCCTCAAGGAGATCCTGCATAGCCAGATGCAGGTCGTCTCACAGGTAGCGCAAAGTCTTGCAAAAGCGATGGCTAGCTCTACGTCTGCTAAAGCGGTCAATGGCAAAGAGCTAGATGCGGTAGAGGCGCATGGATCGCTGGGTACTGGGAAGGAAGGCTCGGGGCATGAACGAGTAACTCAGATCTTTAACTCATTACAAAAGAAATCCCAGCTCAGACACAGAAAGTTAGCCTATGATATAGAAAGGTTACAAGACACTACAGAGCGATTGAAGTCACAGGTACTTTACAAGGTCTCGACTTTCGGACATGATATTAATTTTCCATCCAGGCAGCTTTATTCATCAAGATCAAAGCCGAAGACCAAAGTGTCGCTATCTACGTCTTTACTTTCGTCGCCGTTGTCTTCCTCCCGCTCTCATTTGCGACAAGTTACATGGGAATGAATACGAGTGATATCAGAGACATGGATCAGGGGCAATGGATATTCTGGGCTGTTGGAGGGACCCTTACAGTCGTAGTACTTATTGGTGTTTGGACCATTGCATACAGGGGTCCTCGGTGGAAGAAAGCGAGACAGACTCAGAAGCTTTTACATATGGATTGACGATGGTGCGCTTCTACTGGCACATGTTATCAGGGCAAATAATCTATCTTCGCATCTAGACGGCAAAATATAGTCCTATTGATTGGCAATCCTATGCATAGTTCTGGTTCCATACTGAAGATGTGACGGATCTGTCTAGAGAGGTCAGAAATGTTATAGACTTTTGTCCTAACTTCAGAGCTTCATGTTCATTTGTATGCTTTGTAAGATTATATGAATAGAGTATCTTTGAATAGTTACTGTACTGAGGAAGACTCTCCCTCAGATCTTCCATGATTATCATATTATTTATAATCTCTATCAATGGAGGCCACGGGACTGCGCATAACTCACCATTCTGGTGTTCAGGTATCAACAGATACTGAAACACCGTGTACTTTGTCAATGAAGAGCCAGGTATACTCAAGCCACGATCACACGTCGTTGGAGATCGTCTAGGTGAAACAGTAGCTTGATGACCTTCGAAACCTTAAAATATGTGAGAGGAATCACATCGACATGGCAAATGTAAACTTATCCCTATAATCAGGAGGTATTAGGTAAAAACAACTCTCCCCTATAGCTTGCTCAAGCTTAATCATATCATAACAACCGTGTAGCTGAATACCATAACCATAGTTTCAGCGTAGTGAATACTTCCAGAATAGAAGCCACGAGGCATTTATAAAGCGGTCTGAATCGTCTTCGGCAATGTTACCCGGCGGAACACTGATCCTCTCCACATAGTGAGTCGGTGTGATGTCGTACCCCGTGCCAGGAACAAACCTTATTGACTGTCCCTAGTAAAACCGGAATTATGCCATGACTACGGAGCCGGGAGTACTGTACCTACCTTGCTGCGTGATCCACAACACCCACTTGATGTTCCCCATACGTCTGCGAGCTTGGCCAATAATAAGCACTACAGACAGAAATGATAGAAACCTGAAAGCTTGACATCCACTATAGCTCCTGAACTCATGACTCGCAAGGGACTAAAGTGGATACTCTGATATGAAGCTCTTCGTGTTGACGACGTTGTTTATAGGTGATTTAAGCTTTCCGAAGGCTTTTAGTTCTCTATTTGTATATGCCGATAAATCACTAGTCAAACTATGGAAATTAAGTTTAATAACACTATTAGCCCCATTTGAGATGCTACTTTTGATATATAAATATATAAAATATTAACTTAAGATCCTGAGATTTATATATAAAAGAGTGTTCCAGTCAAGTTACTGCTACTAACTCTTTATTTCAGACTTAATCCCATAGCCTCTAATTACTTCAATTTGTTAGATATACAACCTACACAATGAAGCTAATCCTTCTCTTTTCCCTTCCAGTAGTTCTGGCTGCGGTAAGTGATTATGTTCTGCGAGGTGAGATCTGTCTAATGTTAATAGAATTGCTGGCCTCCCGCCCCGAATGCCGGCGATTCTGGTCGATGCTACTGGGGCACAACCGCCTTTGCTTCTTGCACTGCAGTATGTATTTTTTCTCCCCGCCCAACGAGCTTTTCTAATATTGTTTTCTCATAGAACGCACAATGCACTGGCAATGGAAACCAATGCACACTTCTTGGAGGCGGACTTGCAACCTGCACATAAGGGGTTCAGGGGCTAGTTTAGTCTATAGGATTTAATCTATATGTGGTTGATAATTCTACGCGATCTTGTTTAGAGCCATGGGACACTGGCGAACTCATCTCTGATATCAAAATGGTAGCCTGTCATAATAATATTAAATGAATTACCCTCCCTTCGCTTATCTTTCGAAAGTACATCCCATCTTGATCACTGTCTGCCTCATGTCCAAATACACATCACTCACATCTCATGTCTCGGTGTCGTCGCATCCAGTTCAACAGGAGGATACTGCGGCGGCGGCGACCCATAAGTCAAAACTGATCCCGCATTCTTCGTATCCTCCTTCGTCTCCAGCTCAGCAGCCGGCGGAGTAGCCCTCTTTCTTCTTCTCCAAAGATAAAACGCCGCTCCGATAATTGCAAGCCCGACGACTCCAACACCAGCCCCAATACCAGCTTTGGCACCCGTCGATAGTCCACCACTGGAAGATGAGTATGAGAATGATTCATCTGTACCAGTCTCTGCTGGAGCTGACACTGTTTTTGTCGATCTTGTTGCCCCGGATGACAAGGATAGATCTTTTTCGCGATAGTTGAGCTGGATCATTGGCGCGAAGATGGTTATCCCATCGAGAGACACTGTGCTGGTTTCATCTGTCACTGTCGCTGGAAGGGTGAGCCAGTTGAGAACAGTCTTTTGCTTCGAGCATGATGCGACTTGCAATGATCCTCTGGAAGCGATTGTTGTGCATGTTTGGGGCCCGCCAGGTTGAGCGCATGTATATCCGCTATTACCGTCAGTCTCCAATCGAAAAGGTAGTTGAGAAGCCTTCTTACGATGGACAGCATCCTATCACCCTCTCGTCATCTTGTATCGAGAACTGAAAATTGAAGTTTCCCGTCTGCGGACCCGTCGCGGTACACGCTGTTTCGTAGCCTCCAGGGCACTCGAACGCGGGAGAGTAGAAGCCCCAGCCATTCACAGCATTTCCAGCGGCGATCGACGATTTTCGCGGTGGCCAACAGTCTGTATCGTCGAGCACACCTTGCTACAAGCTTCTGTCAGACCAAATTCGACGCGTCACGGAAATATTGACCTACCGTGTTGTCCTGGTTATTCCCGCACGTCTGGCCTTGCCAGGCATTCGTGCATGTCGAGCAATCGGTGACTGGCACGGTACATCGATCGGGGTACTTCCACTCTGTTGTGAAAGGGCCCAAGTTCGTTCGTGCGCTCGGCATGGCGGTCGTCGTATACGGTATTCTTTTGGAGGATAAAAGAATGTGAGGAGATCTTCAGGTCAAGAAATGGCGAGGATAAAAGAATTGACCAAGGAGAGAAATCAGAACGGGTCAGCCCATCCATCACCCCCGTTAGTTCCGTCTTACTGCATCACACCTATTTCCTACTGCAGGCTTACTTGCGTCCATCTCATCAGCGGTATGGCCAATAAACAGCATTTTTTGTCGTTTCAAGCATTTCTGCCTAGCAACAACCAACGAAAACTGTCATCGCCGCAGGGATTGCAAGGCCGTTGCTGTTCTGGGGAAATTATGGCCCCCAAATACCGAACGGATTGAGACAACCTTGCAGATACGGAACCACATGGCTGAGTTATGTTGGCTATGTCACTCCGCCATTCCCAAGGATGTTTGTCAAAAGGCCAATCGTAACAGCGCCTCATCTCCCCATCCTTGACTTGTACGTCTCACTGGGCTGATTCGAAGGCTATGGCAGATCCTTCGGTCATTCGTGCAGCATTCAATATTAGGTGAGCTCCATTCAAGGCTCAACTAGGGCTATCGAAGTAAGACACTTATCAGTAATCATTCAAGTCTTTCCAGCGGGACTGCCATTTGCGCTTTTTCGCTTGGACGAGCTTAAATCTCCCAAGCCTCGATTTGAGACATCTTGGCAATGGGGAAGTGCGACAAGCCTGTAGATCATCCAGTATTTGAAACATTGACCATGATAGTATGTGAGCTGCCAGGAGATCGCTGAAGAGTCCCAAGAGAGATATGAAGACGATGAGCGGCATCACTGGAAGGAAGGCTGATTTCTTGCGGTCGACCATACCCCCCAACATTCTCCCAAACGAGTACGCAGTCGCGCAGTTCATGCAGGTAGTACTCCTCTCCGTACGAACTGTAGTATCCATCGACGCAGTGCATTATATTTGCATATCTCTCTTTATCCGTAGAGTTGTAGATACTCATCCATGGTTTCAGATCACCAGACGACGGATCCATTGCCAAGCCGCACACCACATAGATCCGATAGATAAAGGTCTTGGCAGTATCGGCTAGCTGGAAGTTGAGAAATCCAGTGAACTGTTCGCTCCTGTCCGTGACGAATTCCTGACGCAGATTATCCCATAGATCTGCAGGCTTGGCTGCAAAGGAAACGAGCTTGAATCCAGGACAAATATTGAACTGCGACGCTATATTCATTTCGAGACGCCTTGCCAAGTCAGTGGAGCCAAAGGGCGTGACGTGCTTCCGAATAAAGATCTTGTGACGTGGACCAGCCCATAACAAAGAATCCTGTGTTCCGAAGAGTTCATGTGGCCGGCTACGGACAAAGCCATCAGCCGTCTTTGTAAGGTAAACTCCAACCTTTGGGTTCCCATAGCCATCCGGTATTTCGCAAGCGAGGTTGAGGACGTATTCCTTATTCTTGCTCTCGCCAAGAAATGTTTCCAGTCTAAGGCCCTTGTTCGTCATGCTATATTCGTGCCCATATCTCATTGTTGAAGTGCGGCGGAGATTTTTGCAGTGTACGAACTCGGAGGGTGATGAAGCGAGGATACCGCGAAATCCTTGTGGTCGAACTTCCCGTAGGGGTTTTCCTGCGTATAAATTGGCTCTCCATGCAAAGATAGAGAGGTCGGTTGTTTCTTTGATGATTTCCTCTTGAAGTCTGCCAAAGGCCTTGGTCCCTTCTCCATAGAGCATTGGCATATTGACACCGAAGATCCCGAGAAGGCAGTATGCTAGATCCTCAACTCTTGTGGTCTGTCTGTCCGCCGCCCATGACATGCGTTTCGCAACTGGTATGGTCTCCAGGATAGCGTTGTCTTTTAAAACTGCAATATCGATACCGGTGATACCCGAGATTCTGCCTCCCAACTCTGCTTTGGTTCCCCGGTAAGTCCAGGCACTGTCGTAAAAGTCAAGATTTCGTGAAGCAATCAGTTCCTGCAGTGTCCATCCTCTGGTAAACCATCGGCAAGACGACAAGCCAGAAATCTGGTCATCCAGCGGACCGCGATGAATTTCCAAATCTTCGAGGTGAGCAAAGCAAACTTCTGACAGCTTGTACCAGTTGAACATGGAGTTTATAGCTTCAGCCAGCTCTGCACTGCTCCGCTTGTCAATACAGCAAGTGTCGACCCATGCGTATGCAATCCCTCTCTCTTTCGCCAATCTGCAAGTATGTATGATCTTGACGTAGCCTTTCTTTCCCTTTTCCTGGCCCGTCATCATGTCTTCGAATGTGACTTCATCTTCGTCCCAAGTATGCGACAGGATTGCGTAGGGGGTTGATGAGATGTTCTTGACCTCTAGAGCGACTGTCGTTGTATTGATAAGCCACATGATTGCCCTTGGCACAAGTTCGAAACATTCACAAAGCCACAAAAACTTATCTGTCCCCTAGACTCGAGCCTTTTTGGCAAATTTATGAAGATACCTTTGCACCAGGTTGACCTCAGAAGCGGGGTTGAATTCAGCTGACAGCTGAGGTATTTCAGGTGCTCGGAAAATAGTCGGCATGATGATGACCAAAGTGCAGGCCATGGCACTCCCAGCATCAATCGCTCTCACATATTTCGACCAGCCCTACGAGGAGTTTGAAGAAACCCGGCGGTTGCGCACCATCAAGGTCAATGATGCAGTAGTATTGCCAAGTCGGGCGACATACATGAAATAACTAGCAATGATCGATGCAACCTTATCTCATTTCCAAAGAGAGAAAACAGCAATCATCCAATGAAAAACTCATCCCTTGGCAGATACGAATAAATCTCAAACTCATACTCAAATTGCCTAAGATTACCAAGCTTCGTGGAGGATTGCCAACAATGGTAATTCACAGCGACATCTCTAGCTTCCAAACTTTGCCGCTTTCCAGGCTAGCGCAACCACTCCCTCATCGTAGCCGAGATCCCTTCATTGGCTCCGTGAATTAATATGAGGTAACAAGATCGATTCTATGGGTCCGGAATTAGGAAGAATTTTCGGTGGAGAACCAGAACATGAAGTCATAAGAAGCGTTCCCCAGACTCTCCATCTCTTGGCTGTTCACTTGGCATTTCTCAATCTGCAAATATTACCAGCCAAGAGATCTTGCCAAGGACTTTCACTTGGCGTATTGACCAGAAAGTATGTTTGCTGAGGTGGAGAGGTCTGATGTTGCTCGTAGCAATGAGTCGTCAGGTATGTTGCATCCTGAGGGACTGTGAGAGATGAAGTGCTGATTGAGATAGAGCAACCGATAATTGTTCAGTGGAACGGCCCAAATGATCCAGAAAATCCGTACAACTGGTCCCGCAAGAAGAAATGGTTCGCCGTCGGCCTTGGTCTCTTCGCGACATTCATCTCTATGATGAACGGGACAATCATCACTACAGCGCATGAAGCAATTGGCGAAGACTTCAATGTTAGCGATGAGAACTTTCCGCACTCATATTGGCCCGTGGCATCATGGGGACTGGGCGGTGCACTTTTCTCACTGGTTTTGCTTCCGATCATGGAAGACTTCGGGATGAGACTTGTGTTTCTTCTGGTGTACACCGTCTTCCTCTGCTTTCTCATTCCTGTTGGAGTGGCGCCTAACTACGCGACTTTGATCATCACTCGTTTCTTCAGTGGTGGATGCTGCACTATCCTTGCCAACGCGGTAGCTGGTATAATTGGTAATGTCTTCGCCACAGATCGAGCTCGAACAATCCCAACTGGTTTGTATATCATGATCTACCTGAATGCCAGCAGTCTTGGACCCGTCATTGGCGCTGCCATCTTTCAGTTTCTGCCTTGGCGATGGATTGGTTACATCGAACTCATCTGGACGGGCGTTTTCTTCCCAATCTTCATCTTGGCGATGCCTGAGACTCGAGGCTCAGCGATCTTGACCGCAAGGGCGAAGAAGTTGAGAAAGCAAGGGAAGAATGCGTACAGCCAGAAGGAACTTGAGTCAAAGTCGATTCTTCACGATATCTGGACGAGCATTCAGAGACCGCTTTACATGCTCTGCACCGAGTCGGTTGTGTTCATCTCAACTATCTGGACTGCTTTCAGTTTGGGTGTCATCTACGTTTTCACACAATCTGTTGAACAAGTCTTCACAGCACTGTACGGATGGAACGCCATTGAAGCGGGCTACGTTCAAGCTGCCATCGTCATCGGAGAGATTCTCGGCTTTGGCCTCTGTGTCCTGACAAACAACTGGTATTACGCTTCTGCGTCACGCAACAAAGAAGCCCCCGGTACACCGATCCCCGAGGCTCGACTCTACGCCGCCGTAATCGGAGGTTTCATCGGCGTCACAGGCGGAATGTTTGTCTACGCCTGGACGAGCTATTCCTCAGTGCACTGGATCGGACCTGCGATTGGACTTATGCTCGTTGGACTTGGCACCGAGGCTGTTGTCGTTAGTATCGCGAACTACCTGATCGATGCGTATAGCAACTATGCCGGAAGTGCTATTGGAGCTACGGTATTGGGCGAGAACTTGGGCGTTGCGTTTTTGCCGCTTGCCTCGAGCAGTATGTATACAAATTTGGGCTTCCACTGGGCTAGTTCGCTGTTGGGGTTCATCTCGTTAGTGTTGGCGGCGGCGCCCATTGGGGTTTTTATCTGGGGGAAGGAGATTAGGGCGAGAAGTCCGTTTATGAAGTCTGCGATGTCGAAGCCTATGGAGTTCGCGATCTCGCCCTCAGAGTGAGGGAGACGAAATGGAATAGTGCTTGATAAGTAAACAAAGATTGAATGAGAGAATTTTATCGCATGAGTCAATATAAGCACTGAAAGGTTTCAGTGAACACTGACTGTATAAAACCGTGAAACTCTCTGACCTGCCAATTTCAGCCGTATTACCACTATGTCTCGGATCAGTCGGGTCCTTTTGTCCTTGGCCCCAAATCCTTCTCACGTTGAGTCATTAAACCCCAACATTTGCAAGGTTCGAGCAAGCCACTTTCTCTCACATTGGCTCGTTTTGGTGAACGAAGCGACGCCGCTAATTTGCCGATCTGATAAGTAGGATCTGATAACCAGACATCATGACGGATAGCTCCGCTACCTCCGTAAGCACTACCATTGTAGGGGGAATTGGCCTCCGACCGTGAACTTTGGGCGTGATGCGGGGTATAAATACCTTCACCTTAGCAATACATCTTCAATTGAGTATGCTATCTGTCCATTATTCTTGATACAATATGACTACCGACGTGAAAGAGCCCGTTCTCGACACTGAGCTTGGTGTACTCAACAGTGCCCGAGCAGATCCATACCTTGTCGCTTTCAATGAACTCGACAGCGATAATCCCAAGAACTGGCCCGAAAAGCGAAAATGGGCGGTAACAAACGTTCTCTCCATAACGGGTTTCAACCGCATCCTCGTCTCAACAGTAATGGCACCCGCTCTTTCAGTCATCGCCAAAGACCTTGATATGACGGCGACCCAATCCGTCATGGCCCTGAGTATCTACCTGTTAGCAACGGCCTTTGGACCCCTTGTTATCGGGCCATTGTCCGAGGTATATGGACGCAAGACAATTCTTCACGTGTCCAATATCTGGTTCCTCGTTTGGAATCTCGCGTGCGGGTTCGCGAACTCGAAGGAGATGCTTATCGGTACTCGCTTCCTCGCTGGCTTCGGCGCAAGTGCTGTTTATGCACTTGGGGGTGGAGTCTTGGGCGATATCTGGCGTCCTGATCAGCGTGGAAAGTCTCTTGGATGGTACTCTGTCATTCCTCTCATCGGTGCTGCAACCGGTAAGTTCACCGCTTCCTCTTCCTCTGAGCGTCACGTCACTAACTTTTACAACAGGTCCTATCATTGGCGGCTTTATGACTGATCGGGTTTCTTGGCGATGGATGTTCTGGTCTACGTCCATGTTCCAAGTCGCAATGGCTGCTATCTCATTCACTACGTTCCGCGAGACATATGCCCCTGCAATTCTCAAGAAGCGGGCTAAGAAATTACGCAAAGAAACGGGTCAGCCATATTACACCTACGCTGAGCGTACGCAAGAGGGACATACTCTGAGAAAGGTCCTTACCCAAGCGATGACCCGTCCCCTTCGTCTTCTAGCCTTTCATCCCATCATCCAAGTCGCAGCTGTTATCTCTGCCGTCGGCTATGGCCTTTTGTACATCGTCCTCTCAAGCTTTGCAGAGGTTTGGACGAGTCATTACGGACAATCTGTTGAGATAAGTGGCCTTCACTACATCTCTTGTGCATTAGGTGAACTAGCAGCATCTCAACTCGGTGCGCCATTGATGGACTACTGGTTCCGTAGAATCGAGCGCCGCAACGGCCAGCATTTACCAGAAAACAGAGTACCACTGATGGCAATGGGCGCGTTCATCGCTCCAATCGGGTTTATCGTCTATGGTTGGTGCGCTGAGTTCAGAGTTCACTGGGCATGGATCGATGTTGCTATGTTCATCACCTGTTTCGGTATGCAGATCTCTGGAATGCCGTTACAAGCGTACCTGATCGATGCTTATCCGGATCATACCTCAAGTGCTATCGCGGCGGAGCAGTTTCCTCGCAGTTTGGCTGCTTTCTTGTTCCCGCTGTTTACACCAAAAATGTATGCTGCTCTTGGGTATGGATGGGGAAACAGTGCTATGGCGTTTGCAGAGTTGGCGCTTGAATTGGCTGCGCCGTTGTTGTTGTGGAAGGTTGGGGCTAGCTTACGAGCGAGGGCAACGTCGAGTCTGTAGGAACGAGTGACTTGGTGGACAGAGGATATTGCTCCAACCGGCTGATGGGTGTTGGTATTGGCACTGTCGATTTGTGTACTTTTTATCTGGTCATCATTACTCAAGCCACCCACCACCATATTCCGAGCTTATTTTCTTACCTTTCCGCCAGAATTAATACTCAAACCTCCATCGGGGATCAGTGTCGCCTCTCCAGTCCTCCACCTCTCCAACGTGCTTAATCTCCTCACTCACCGCCGCCCGCGCATCATTCTGCTTTTTCAATCTCCAGCCAAGTATAGTCACAACCACAATATTAGCAACAAGATATCCCAGCGCCATAGAATGTCCAACAACAAATCGCGGCCCGTCACCAGATCGATACAGCTGGGTTCCCATAACAGCACCAAGATTTCCAATACTGATCTGCATAGCATTCGCAATAGCACGCTTGGTCTGGCCAGATACGTTGATAGCGGGCCAGCTGAGTACAAGAGCAGTGGCGGGGTAGATTCCGGCTGCGGCGAAGAACGTTCCGACGTATGATACTCCTGGTCTTGCGGTGGGGTTGGTGTTGGCGAGAAGGATGATGTAGCCGATTGCTGCGACACCAGCTGAGCCAGCGATGAAGACAGCGCGTTTGGCGAGTTTCTCAGAGGCGATAGCAACACCTAGAGTTGTGACGAAGGCGACTGCATAAGGCGGGATTGTCAATAGCTGTGCGACTGCTGCTTTGTATCCGAGGTCCTTGATAATGGTTGGCTGTTTTCGTTAGTAGGACTTGTATCTAAAAGCATGGTAACGTACCAAGAAAAGCGAAAGAGTGTACAGCGGCAGACTCATGGTGTGAAAACCCAGCCCGTAGAGCCAGCAACTTGGGTCACTAAATGCCTCCCGAACAGCAGCCCAGCTAAACTTCTCTTCCCGAATGGCATCACTGTCTGCATGCAGACGCTCATGGATGAACGAGCGCTCCGACTTTGTGAGGAACTTTGATGTATCCGGGTAGTTCTCGATGAACCAGTATGCCGCGACAGCGACTACTACTGTGGCGATACCCTCCTGCTTCATGTCAGCGGCATGACGGAAGTAGGTTTTCAGAGACTTACCAGGATGAAGATCCATCGCCAACCATTATCCCAGACAACGCCCGCCATCTTTCCAATGCCCTGATTTCATGAGTACAGGTTCCTAAATGGAGCCAAGTTGACCTACGTATGCCAAGATACCACCAAAGGCTCCAGCTAGTGATGCTGCGCTGAAGAAGAGCGAGATGCGATACTGTCGCTCGCGTCGCTTATACCACATGGAGAAGTAGTACACGACACCTGCTCTTCGTCAGTATGATCTTTCCAGATAGCAACCCTCACGAGTGAACCCACCGGGAAATAATCCGCTCTCAGTTACACCCAGGAAGAATCGAGCAATGAAGAAACCAGTCTTGTTCTGCACGATACCGAGAAGCGTGGCGACAATACCCCAGGCGACAGTAAGTGTTGGAAGCCATAGCCGAGGCGTAGTCCGTTTGAGGATAATGTTGCATGGAATCTGTAGCTGTCAGAAAAGTCAATTGAGATGGGGCTCTTAGGACAAACCTCGAATAGGACGTAACCAATGAAGTACAGCGTTAGACCGGTGAGATACTCATTACCAGCTATTAGATGTCAGCTTAAGAGATGCCAAGGCAATTACCTCAATCTTACACATGTGGAGATCATCAATCATTCCCTCGATTCGTGCGTTTCCGACTATTCATTTATATCAGCTTAATGTTTCGCCTCTTGCTCATACGCTTCATACCATTACTGCGGTCCAAGAAGGACAGCAGATACAATATCCCAACTGCTGGTAGAAGCTTCAAGTCAATTTTGCGGAGCAGCGCCTTCTCGTTTATTTGCGGGCTGGAGTCGATGGTGCCGGCCTCATCGCTGAGGTCCGGCGGCGAATCGTTCTTCAGGTCGGCAGTCATTGTGTAGGGCCGGGTCTCGAGATTCGATGGTTCAAGGTGTCAGGAACCTGAATTCTTGATGGGAGATATCGAATAAATATGCCTGCGGGGTGAGAATGATGTCTCAGTCTAGTATTATTGCACCATACGTCCCTTGTTCAGATCTGCACGAGGTTTCATCCATTTCAACTTGTCATTTCGATGCAACGCTGATATTGGTACTTCTGCAACCGCTGGCAACACCACCTCATCAAAAGTACCGCAGACGAGATCTGCATCAACTCTTACCCTTTCTACAATTAAGAGCGATGCACAGAGTGATTAGAGTACAGTGATGGATGCATAATCTAGATGCATCGATCGGATCATTTTCCCCAAACGACCCAAACATGACGTTGACGCGTAGAATGAACCACTGCCGGCACTTCATCACTCTCATGACATCACCATTTTGGTGAAGGGTTTGTCGTTGACACGAGAAGTTGATATGTCGCCATGTTAGTAGCCTCTGTCGTGATCTCAGACGGGCCAATGGGAGCGTTTGTGATACCGGCTTGGCTTACCCGCTTGGGGTAGCGTGGGGAACCATGAACGTGGGATTCCAGAGGAATAACGGCGCAAATTGAAGACTTTTAATGCTGAACCTTTGCCGGGTACATGGAATGAGCGAATGAGACTGGAGGAGATAGTAAAGCGGATATAACGAATTGGAATCGATGTCGGATACACGCCACTAGCAGGCCTAGAAGTCGGCCAGGTTCAACGTTTTGTTCTTCCATCAACCTGAAAACACCATTCAACAACGGCCTGTACTTCCAATTTCAGATACATCTCTGGACATTATGTGTGGAACGTATGTACTTGTATGGCTTTATATTTTGCTGAAAACGACGCCCCGGCTGCACCTCACGTATATCGAGTTCTGCGCCTTGAGAAGTTGAGATCCTACTATTTCACGTTTAAGAACGAATATTTCTTTAACTATGCTTTTGTCATTGTCAGCTAGTACTTGAACTATACATGGGATCGTGTAGTTACATTTGTTACTCGTAAAATCGAGATTCTCCTTCCTCTACCGGGGGGTCCGAGACCGTGATAGCAACGTCCCGATCACCATTCAAGTCGCGGTTTTGTGGAACAGCTTATAGGAGAATATCCAATGGATAGTTCTTGAGGCCTTTATATGCGGTTTATTTCTAGAATTCAGATATCGTGTGCTCAACCCCTTTTTAGCTCGTACTACTGAGGCCTTTTATATCCGTGCAACCTATGATAAAGAGACTAGGCTAACCATATCAATTTACTAAATACTAGTCCGTATATTTCAGATCGATCTTCTATTTAACCTTTTCCTTAGATAATAGTAAACGTGGAGTGCTACTGCTGCGGCAACGAGATAGAAAATGATATTGAAACCTTATGTGATATGCCGAAAACCTTGTTCGTATGGGAACCCGGCGCGTTACACGTTGCGGGGGAACGACATTGGGAAACGGTACACAACGGCAAAGAACACGTAGCCACTTGAATGAGGATTACATTCAGTAGCTGAAGTTTATGACAGGTGTAGATTCCGAAGGGAGTGAGATTTTCGAAGTTACATACTACACCCGACTTCGTAGAGACTACACTATAATCTTCACTTACTAAGGGCCATTGTTATTTCAGCCCTGTGCACTCGTCAGCTTCAGCTTTACTCCTTTTACCACTCGGAATGGCGTCCCTCATGACCAACAGCAGCCCGCCAAAGGACAGCATAAAAATCATCCACGCAGGCCTTTACCGCATAGGGACAGCTTCCATGGCTGCAGCATACCGTATTCTTGGCTACAAAGCCCATCACGCCCTACATAATGAGTGGCATGAACCGTGGACGAAACTAGAGCAAGCAGCAGAAGCAACCTTTCCTCACCTCGGCCATCTCCCAGATTACACTCACGAGGGTCCTCGTCCACCGTTCACAAGAGAATACTGGCAGAGTTTGTGGGGCAACTATGATGTTGCCACTGACATAGCGTCGACTTTTACCTTGGAACTCATCAAAGCGTATCCCGATGCAAAGGTTGTTATTGTCCAGAGAAAGTTTGAAGATTGGTGGCCGTCATTTCACTCGGAGGTATTGGTCTCTGTGTTTGAAGCAACTTGGCTTCAGAAGTTCTTGACGTGGTATGTTTTGCGTTTTCGGGCCTTGCATGCCATGAGGAAAATTCTGGCTGGTTTCTTCTCTGTGAATGAGTACTCTGTGGAGGTCATTACGCCTGATATTGCAAGAAAGACGTATGAGGAATTTTATAGCAAAGTTCGGGAAGCTGTGCCGAAGGAGAGACGATTGGAGTATTCGCTTGGTGATGGCTGGGGACCCCTGTGTGAGTTCCTGGGAAAGGATATACCAGACGTTGAGTTTCCGAGAGTTAATGATCGGAAGACTCATAGTGAGGATATGAAGCGGCTTATGGCGAAGCTTATGAAGGTCTCGATGGGGGTTCTTGGGCCTTATCTTGTTGCGGTTCTTGCTGTTGCTGTTGTGTTCTATGCCTGGTAAGGGTGCATGTCAGAACCATTAGAGTACTAGTTATTCTTCAGCATCTGGCAGCCCTTTGATGGTAGTCACAGGTAGTGTATAGAGTCCCAAAATAGAGATAGCCTTTATATATACTGATCGAATATTATACGATATTATGTAGAGCGCCCAATCGATCTCAACCCAGACCTCCGTCATATCAGTACCAGATCCAAACATCATAACTTGTCATGGCCTATCACCATAAATCATAAACCCTCATAGGCATACCTCTCTTCTTCGACGGAAGAGCAGTGCTATTCCTCGTAACATTCTGGATAGTACATCCCTCCGTCTTGTACGTCTTATCATACTGCCCCGTCAAAACAGTAGCTAACCACTGAATAGCCGTAGCAGCATTGAGCACAAAGTTCTGCGAATGCGTGCCAACAGTGTTTCGTTGATACAAAATATTAGCTCCAATGCCGCAGTATCTCTCAATGAGCTTATCGGTGTTGGCAATAGGGCTGATCTCATCATGGACACCCTGGTACGCAAAGATGGGCCATTGGGGAACGCCGTGGTAGCCCATTATTCCGTCGCGGTTGATGATGCGTTGGACGCGAGGATCGCGGAATAATTTGTCGCCGTCCTTGAAGAAGTCGAAGATATCGACTCCCGCAAAGGCAGCGCCTGCTTCAGCGAGGGTATAGTTCTCGGCAGCTAGGAAGGCAGTCTTGTTGTTTTCTCCAGATGTCTTCAACTGTGAGAGGACATACTTCTGTACGTTAGGGTATTGACTCGTCAATCCGAGGATGGAGCTTGGTGCAAGGCCAGCAGCGTCTTTGCCGGAAATAGCATCCAGGACAGCGGTGACATTGGGTGTCAAGCCACCAAGCGCAGCACCCACGACTGTGTCTTCAAGATCAGGCGCATACTGCACAGCAAGTTCAGAAGCCCATTCACTAGCCAATGCACCACCAGAGTATCCCCAAAGCGCAACGCGAGGGTTCGTTGTGTTCAGACCAAGACCGAGAGAGAGAACAGCACGAATTGAATCAAGAGTCGCATGGCCAGAGATGACACCTGCTGTGAACGACGCAAGGGGCCCTTCGTAGTCAGGAACGCTGAGGAAAACACCAAGACCTAGAGCAGCGTTGAAAAGCTCGAGACTGCTGACACCATCTGCGGAGTAAACCGCGTAACTGGGGCTAGCATCCACATCTGCTGAATCGTAGGGAACTTGGTACGAGAGCAAAGCGCTCTGGTTGAAAAGCATCGCAGCAGTGCTGTTGGCCCCAAGCTTAGGCACAAAGAGCGTCGTGACGGCCCATGTTGGCTTGTACTGGCTGTCTGTAGTGCGGTATAGGATGTTATACGTCGCAGAGCTGTTTCCCGTAATGCGGGTCAAATTTCCCGGTGCAGGGCGTAGGCGAAGAACGGTGCCGGGCTCTTTATTCTCGTAGCCTTCTGGGGCAGTATACCATGGATCTTCACTGGGCGGGAGCGGCTCAGACGAAACAGCTCGTTTGTAAATATGGCCTTGAGCAACAGCAGCGAGGCCTAGCAAAAGAGTGAGGAGACGATGAAGAGCCATTGTTAAGTATGATGTAATTGACACCAGTCTAAACATTCAAGCAATGGCGGAGAAGAGTCTTTTTAACTCAATTCTACATCACATTACGTATGACGCCGAGCCGAGGCTTCCGCCAACCGTGCCCCCCGGAAACTAAACATGGTTCAGAAAAAAGGCTTGGAAGATGCCATTTCGATAGTTCACAGCCTAGTTTGGCAGTCATGACGAGGAGTGTTTGGTGGCTGGACGAATTAGCTTGTCCGACGTGACTAATAAGAAGAGCTAAAGTCTACAAGATTGGTCCGGTTTTCCGTTGGAGTTGCGGGGTTGAGGCAAGGGTAGGGACAGAGTCCGACGGAGGGAATGGTTTATCTTTGTTTCCGAGGATGACGTTGGATGGGAAATGAGCCTTGTGATGTTTCGGTGGGGGAATGTGTGCTTGGCTGTTGCTGGGTGGTGTTTTGTTTGGGATATTGACATGGTGATGGAGATGGAGATGGGTGAAGCCATTGTTGAGGAACATGGCGACAAAACGGGCGTTGGTGAGAAGCCAAGGCTGAGAATCAGAACCTTGGACTGGTATACACCATTAACAAAGTTCATCGGCTACCTTGCCAGTAATGGCGTCGCCCGTTACGCGTGCGTGCGCTGCGTTTGTGTGTTGGCATCACTAGCTCCGTCGTCAAATGCGGGGTTTCAATCCAACGATTGAACTGCCCGATTTGCGACTTCAACAGAAAGTACATGTGCAAATGCAATCGAGGGACTGGCCGATGAAGTACTGACCCAGAGTTTCGGAAACTTTCATCTTGCAGTACAAGGTCCTGGAGTAATCGGCAAATCCCTCTCTAGAGTTTAATTGACCTCAATGGCACTGTATCATTGATGACGCAATGGGCTTGATAATCTTAAGCGCTGATAACAGCTTAGTAGAGATAATAAGCGGTCAGGTGCGTTAGTACCATACTCAATACCAGCATTTTTAGCATATGTTACTGTCAAGAAAGTAGCGTTAGTCACTGTCTTATTCTGTCACCTGACTGGACTACCCGGTAGTTGATCGATGGTTCTTTGCTCAAGCTACCTCGATGCAGATCACATGCCTGCACTCCCTACTTGGTAATTTGTTACATATCGTATCTTAACTGTCAACCTGTCTCAAATCATAGATAAAATAAGCTCAGCGTTTATGGAAGGCGCAAAATAGCTTGACTTGTTTGAGAGGTCTGGGACAAGTTACACGAAACCTGGCATGTACTTGGATTTACTCCAAGATTTCATAACTTTCTTATTTGAATCTAATCTGTTGTAAAAATATAGTCTATGGTTTCTTACGGCTGACAAGTCTCGCCGCGTCTCGACACGTTTCTACTCAGTCTTCCAGTAGGGGTTGTTGATGGCTTCGGTAATAATCTGTCTGAGTGGCTTCCAGTCTTGCTGACCAGCCCACTTCTTCAAAAGAGCAACAGACTCAGATTGATCAGTCGAGAGCTTGAGATAGAACGTCTCAGGGTAGTCATCGATGAACTTCCTCTGCGGTCGAAGCTCTCGCAGAATGGGCAAGAAATCGTTCCAGTGAGCTTTGTGGCCCCACGTCTGGAGACGCGCATGCTTGACTTCGGGATCAAGAATGGCAGCGACGTGGATGAGGGCAACGTCTTGGACATCAACAAAGAATGCTTAGTAGTTCAATGTTAGCGTGTGGTGAGGGTGTTGGTTGATCAATGGAACCTACCGGTTTGGAACGTGTCAATCATCTCCCTCTTCTCGGTGAAGAGAGAATAGATCCAATTTCCGTATGAAGAGGCATGTCTCTCGTGAAGCGGCTCGCCCAAGATACCAGACGGGCTGACGACATTGGTAACAAAGTGAGGCTTGTTGTCTTCGACGTATTTCCATAGCGCTTGTTCTGCAGCTACCTTGCTTGCAGCATAGACGAGCATTGCACGCGAGGGTTCGTAAGGCGGTGGAGCCCAGGCTTCTTTAACAGCGAATTCATTCCATGAATTGCGGTCAACGATACCATCTTGGTCAGCTGTAGGAAAGACTGCTGCGACGATGGAGCTCGTGAAGACAAAGCGGGTGACAGATGACTCTTTGGATGCACTTTCGAGGACAGAGGTTACTCCTCCGACAGTCTGCGGGACGACATTGTTGGGGTTGGGATCAAAGTCAAGGACACTTGCGATGTGAGCAATGGCCGATACTCCTTTTACTGCCTCGTCAAAAGCTCCGGCAGCAGATAGATCAGGAACAGTGACGAGCTCGTAGGAGCCGTTGTCGGCATAAGACTTGAAATGATCATCGATGAGCCATCGGGCTTTGGTTTGGTCACGGACAGTGCCTCGGACTTTGAAGCCGCGTTGGAGAAGTTGACGGGTAACGTGGCTGGCGACAAAGCCTGTGGCGCCAGTGACGAGGACCCAGGAGCTGGTGGGGATGGCAGTTGAAGTTGAAGACATGGCGAAATGCTGGTGTATTAAAGGTGAGAAGGTTATCTGGCTATGGATTCGAGACGATGAGTTGAAGTAGCGTATCGATACACATATATATAGGCTCCCAAGACTCGATGAGGACACAACGTGTCGCCGAATGTCATGGCTCATCTCTTCAGCTTATAAACCAACAGCTGCTTTATAATAAAGGGAATCTTGTCACCGAAGCCAAAAGAACAGAAATGATCTTGTGAATGGCCTGAACTGATATGTATTGTCGGTCATACTCTAAGTTTCGGCACCCTCTACCTGAAAAGGAAGTTTTAAGGCTTGGCAAAGTGGACACTAACAACTACCATGAATTACACAGAACGATGCATCCAGTAATTGTATGTATTATAAACATAGGCTTACGCAAGAAAGTGAATCATAGTACTATTATGTCTTACCAGCAGTGGCTGGAGTAAGCAATGCCTTTCGGTAACTGTAGCCCTGGACTCTCCCGCATCTCAAGGAATCTAAAATACATTCGCTTCAGCAATCCCGTCCCATCGAGACACTGCGAACCCCCCGCAGCTTCTATCATAGCAAACACACCCTGAATATGTTGCCTCGCAACAACAGGTTCACCAAAGTTAACCTATTCAAACATCAGAACAAACTTCTGCGCTGCACAAAAGACTTACCTCATCTAAAGCCATCGCACAAGCTTTCGCAATAGTTAGCGCGCTAACAGCAGGGGAGGCGCCACTAACGGCATGGCGCAGTGCCTTTATGCCGTTATACTTGTACTGTAGTGCGGCCGGCATCAAACCGGAGCTGGGATTGTTGGTAAGGATGTGGCGGCATGCGCCGAGGAGGATGATGGAGCAGAGAAGATCACTGTCTGTAATGGCGAGGCCGACCCAGTCGCGCATCACGTGTCCTTCATGGTCGTTCATCTTGTTGAAAAGACGGCATGTCTTGACATTATATGGAACGACGACACGGATATCTTGAGAGTGTCCTTAGCGGATGGGTATGAACGAAGGGGCAAACATACAATGATCGAGAAGAAAGTTCTCATGAGACAAGAGTTGTTTTGGAAGCGCGGCAAATGGATCACGGCCATACCCAAGAACCTTGTTCAACGAAGTATTCTCCGCATTTCTAGCCATGTCCTCCTGGTGTTTCTGCATTCGTAGTCTTCTCTCCTTGGCATGTCTTTGCCGAACCGCATGGGAGTGAGTTAAGCTCCGGACATTCTGGGAGATAGGCTCAGCTGGGTTAGAGACGGTGACAAATTGGAAGTCTCGCGGCATTTTTGTTTTCTTTGTAGCGCTCCTGTGATTCATGAGATAGAAAAAAGGGAGGTTGAAGTACTGGAGAGAGGAACACTTAGGGAGTTACTAAGCTGAGGTGAAATGCCAAGACTTACAACTTCTTGTTTGGGTTAGGGTGAGTTATGGGAACCACTGAGCTGTTTTTGGCTAGGGGGGGCGAGGGGAGGAAAGAAAACTCAGTACTTTGACCCTAAGTGATGAAAATGTTTAGGTAGATCTAGCCTAAACTTAGGGGACTTGCTGTTAACCTGATTTTGACGCCCTATATCAAGCTCTGATATTTTCTTGTTCCCTGAGGCGGGGTTAGCCATCTGAACACACGCTCTTGAGATAATGAGGAGCATGGCCAGGTCAAGCTGTACCTGAAAGATGAGGATGTGACACACCCATATCGCACGGACCCTTGCTTATTCCGGAGCTTACGGAGTGTTATCTGAGGACTCTGTTGGTAATTCCGAGTCACGTTGCTCAGCATTCACAGCAAGTATTATGAATTCTTTTCCGGCCAACTATCCATTGTCTGTTGGATATTAAATGACTACATAATCCCATGGGACAGATTATTTATATCGTACAGTACTTTACATTGAGACATTGTTCTTTTGCCGCTCCTCCATCGGACCAACTCTCAGTATTCTCATACACCGTATCGAAACTCACGGAACTTCTTCTGGTAATAATACGTCGCAAGTCCACCAGCAGCACCAAGAAGAAGGGGAACAGGAGCTCGGCCACCAGTCTTGATGATCCTGGGCACAGCTGAGCCGGTCAATAGGATACTGTTGGCGAGAGCGAGCTCAGATCCGTAGTCCTTGTTGTTCTTGAGGAGATAGCCTGCGTCTGGTGAGTCGTAGGATCGGGTGAGGGAGAGGAGCACGTACCAGCATAAGCGTATGAAACACCGAGACCGACACCAGCGACGAGAGAAGGAGTTGAGCGAGTTCGGATGTAGCCAGCTGTACCGCCAGCGGCAACTGTGATGGTCAATTGAGGTCCAGGTCACATGGTGAGGGCGTTGGGGGACTTACGAAGACCTGCGAGGGTAAATGAAGGATGCTCGGCCATATTTGCGACGTCAATGGCGATCAATGGTACACTGGAAACAAGCTTTTGTGTTGATGAGGCTTGTCGGCATCAGCGGCATTTGGTGGGCTGATCTTCGACTCTGGCTGACAAATGCATCTGATAGGCCCGGAGAAATGTGGTTCCGCAGCTCATCGTGCGAACGCGGTCGCGTATCAATATCGCGTGTCAAGCATCGTGATTTTCTGCACGATGAGACTGGAGGAATTTCCTCAATAACAGTATTTTAGCAAGATTCATCAGCTGCGATGCTCTCTCAAGGCGTCTCGCACCCAATCCAGACCCGCAGCCAACCCTTCCCCGGTTAAGGCGCTCGTAGGCTGAACGCGCTGCAAATTACGCGTTAGCATCAGCTTGAAAGTGTGATGTGAGGCGGGTACTGACGCATTTCGATGGTCTGTCAAGATATTGTTGTATATCGAGATATTCAGTCAATTCCGCGTCACCCATGGCTTTCTGTCTCAAGTCAGTCCCCAAAATGACACCTGTCAAGATACTTCTCGTACCGGATCATGCTGCTTGTTAGCAAGCACCAAAAACGGCTGCTGCTCAAGCATATCTTCCTTCAACAACCCAACCAATTCCATTTTCACTTCCTGTAGCGCATCCCTATCCGTGCTGTCGATGACAAACACAACGGCTTGTAGTCTAGACATGAAACTTCTCCAGCAAGGTCTCCAGTGAGGGTTTCCAGCGTAGTCGAAGAGTTTGAACTGTTGGTTTCCCTGGTACACCGCAGTGATCTCGACAGCTATTGATGTCAGTGTTGTGACTTCAATTGCCGACAGAAGGAGACTCACTTTCAATGGATGGCGTCACCGGATCTGAGTTTCCGCTCAGTTTATGCACGATGGTCGTTTTTCCTGCTGAGCGTAGACCAATCAAGCCAACTGTGATTTGGGGCAGAGCCCAGAGCTGAGAGAATGTGGCGCCCATGTTGAGTTCCTTCGCTGATCGAGAATGTTGGGCTTTTTACGAATTGAGTGTCATTTGTCGTGGGGGAGCGGTGCGTTTTATAAGTGTGTTGCAAGGCTGAGCAGGCATCAGCGGGGACCAATAAGTAAGCGCTACTCTTGACAGTTCACCCACTTTGGCTGCTTGTGAGCTGGCCGGATCTTTTGCCGAAAACTCCTTTCTCGTTTATAGAGACGGTGTCGAGCCAAGAGCTGATTTGACCCTCATGGTTTTCGCCTTCATTCGGGACCGGGATACAACAGCCAAACTGTTCAAATCATCTCCAAATCCAGGGGCAATTGGCTCACTCCATCAGTTTTGCGCTGCAAATTCTTTCGGACATCATATCCAGAGAGAATTCATTGCAGGGCTGCCTTTTAGCACCGCCGACAGTTGAAACGGCATTTGAGATCCTGGCATCCCCCGAAAGTGCGCATTATCCCAACCCCCGGGTTTCCCAAACAAAAAGCCTAAAGCGATTCGGAACAAAGTTGAAAGGGAAAGTTCCCCGTTAAAGGTTCCAGATCTGGTGGGGTTGTTGAAGCGAGCAATCCTGTTCCTCGACTGAACGGGGATGAGGAATACGCAGGCAGAGATCCTCCACGCGAAGCAAAGGCGAGGTGCGATACAGTTGCAACGAAAGCGAGAGGGGTAGCGAATGAGTATTGGTAACGAAACTACCTCTGCGTCTTTGTTTTCTTCTTATCCTTTAGATCGTGCGAGGTAGCTGTCGGTGATTGTCGAGGCAAGAGGCTGGCCGATAAGACTTTAACAACTGTTGGACGTTATTGATGCAAAGCCAACAGTGGACGAGAGGAAGAGGCCTCCACCGGTACTGTATTTTAATTACGCTGGAGACGATACCAATCATTTGGCATACGCATTCAAGATCAATGGTTTGTTTGGAGAGCATTCCGAGGCACCGATGTGTCTTTCACCCGGCCAATCATAGGCTACGTGCAGCGCTTAAAGTTTTATGACTCTTACAGCTGGCAGTCAGTGGCCAGGAGCCCATGATTCATGGTGGCACTGAGAGGGCGGCAGGTGAAGATGCGCGATGTTTTTCTCTCCTCATCCGCCCCCGAGCTTCAAGCCCCTCTTCTTCTCTGAACTTGGCTTCTTTCATTCTTCCCGTCTCAACTGCCGACCTCTTGCACAGAGATTCCCTATCTCAAAATCGCTCTCTTCTCTTTTCTTGTTATTTCATTCATCGCGAGGTTAGTCACGCGCCCAAGCTTCCTCTCTTGCACCTGTACAACTCTAACCAACTCTTCAGATCCTTTCTGCCTGACCACCATGGCTATCGAACTTACGCGCGATGCGTTGGAGAAGGTCGCGGCCCAGTTCTCTGGACTCCTGGAATGGATCAAAGGACCGCCAAACGAGACAATTAACACCGTCTTAAACGAAGAAGAACCAAAGTCTTCACTGTACCCTGAGTTGCATAGCCTTATCGCCGAGAACCTTGAACAAGACGGCCTCGAATATACATTCCGCCAGAACGACCAAAAGGTCGGTATCAAACGAGTTTAAGACACCAAAGCTATCGGAGAATTCTTCTGCCGCCGACGCAATTGCGGATCTCGCCAGTGGGAAAGCAACAGCATCGCTATCAGAATCCGAGAGTACGAAGGCAGCCAGTACAACGTCCAGGTCTACCATCAACGATGCAGTCGCTGCGAGAAGCCCACCCGCGCCAAGCTCAACAAGCTAGCCTACGCAGATAGAGTGGCATTTCACTTCAAGAGGTGGAACGGGATTGATGCTGTACCGCCTACGGTCAAAGTTAACCGCAAGTCGAACCACAGAAAGGAGCTTTGTGAAGGATGCAAGAAGGGGCACTGCGGTGATAATCGAGGCACGAAGAAGTAGGCGATGTCTGTCAAGAGTGAGAGCTTGAGGATGTTAGAGATATGGGGTCTGGATGGGAAGTCTATGGAGGACAAACTCTGGCTGCAGCGGAGATGAAGCATACCAATTTCATCTGATCGGATTAACTGTCAAATAATTCACCATAGTCCACGACATCGCGTAAGGCGCGCTTTGAGTGTAGATCACGAACAATGAAGTAACTGTTTGCAACACTGAGAAATGTTCCGTTCAGATTGTGAGTGGGGGTCCTTCATGATTGACCGTTCACTTGACCTCACCAAGAGAACCTTACACTAAAACGGCCACAGAAAAGGCCACGCCATTTCACTCCAGAATTTGCAGTCCATTCGACGTTTTCACAAACAAGTCCCAGCCAGTCTCTCTACCTAATTTGCCCAGCCCTGACTTCGACCCCGCAGCCAACCAAGCAGTCCAGATCGCAAGTCAGCCACAACACATGCGCTACCGCCAACAGAACCAGCAAAATAAAGGCACATCAATTCAAAAAGAGTGCAAAAAACATACAACAG